>JAUZSU010140447.1:0-15601 GCA_034780255.1 Parotocinclus maculicauda | reverse complement strand
CCGACACTCTGATAGACGGCCTCGTGGCTGTTGGGAGCGCCAACCTGGCCTCGGACGAGCCGAGCTGCCGACGAGGCGCAGATGGGAGTGGACGGGCAGGAGTAGGTGCCGGAACGCGGGAGTTCTGCAACACAAAAATAAGAAATAGGTGCAACTAAACGGCTCAGAAGCCGCGAGTCCAGAAGCGGCACGGGGGCCGCGAGTCCAACGGGGGAATGAGGGCCGCGAGTCCAGGCTGAAGGCTGGGGTCGTCCCGAGGAAGGTGAACCAACCCTAGACTTAGTGGAATGGTGGTGATACCGGAAGGTCCACCCAAAGCCAACCACCAAAGCCGAAGTTCTGAAACGGCATGGAAGCCGGCGCGCGGAATAGCATGGGAAGCCGAGAACACCAAAATGGAAAACCAACAAAACGCAGAGCAAACAAACATACCAAAGCTCAACAGACAACAACAAACAACGTGACGGCCACGGCGAACTAATACGGGCGCAGTGCGAAATCTAACACTTTCTGTGTAGAGTCTGCATGTCCTCCCCGTGTCTGTGTGTTTACTCTGGGTACTCCTCCCACAGTCTAAAGATGTGCGTTAGGTGAATTGGTGTCTCTAAATTGTCATAGACAAGTCAATGTATGACTAGTCTTCAGATTAACTTGTGTATGGATGTAACCTTGTGTGTGTCGCTGGATGGTCACTGATACCGATAAGCAACGTTAAAGAAGACAAATAAACAAAACAAACAAACATGTCACCTCTTGTTTTCTCTACACCCAGTCCAAGGTTCCTAAGAATGTTCTGCAGGAAAACAGCATACTCCTCTGGTCCCTGAGTGCCCCTGATGCCACCTCACCATAGACTTTATTACTTACCTGGCCAAAGCTAATGGTTGTTTCACTCTATTGACTGAACTGCCAAAAGGCATGCTGTCAGAGCAGGTTCACCAGTGCACCTTGAAGGTCTAGCAGGCATTCCTGGATGGAAACACTTAAATTTTAACTTTGTACTTTTACGCTTTTACGCTTACCTTTGTAAAAATGAACCCTGCTCAACTTTGTCACTGAGCTTTTTCCCTGCATGCACGATTGCCTCCTTTGCTTTGATACTGGATTCTGCTTCTGCCTTGTGAAGTTAAGATGAACTGTCTAGATACATTGACTTTTCTTTTCTTTGATACTGCTCATGTGATATTGTACAGAAATGAAGCTTGCTCAATTGTACAAATTATTTTGTTAATGTTAGACTCTGATAAAATGTATCAGCTTTATCTTACCTATTTGTCTGTTGAAATAATATGTATACACATTTGATCAATTATGCAGTTCAAAGACATCTATATAGCAGTGATTTGTGCATTTCAAGGCTTCAAGATCACATCACAGCAGCTTATCTGATCCAAAATGTCTCCCTGTAACAGTTTCTTCTGCTAAATGATATTATCCTTTAATAATCGCCACACTCTGTTGCACTTATGGTCTTAAGGTGTATTAATCCTTGTAAACGACTGCCCAAAGTGGGAAACCAAACACAGCACCCTGACATGAAGCAGTCAAATTGCAGAGGGCTATTCTGTCTCACGGGAGAGTCACAGGCCTTTGCTTACTTTTCTTCTGGGAGGAAAAGTGCTTTACAGCCTGAATTTTGGGACATGAAGGCTTGTTTGGGCCTTAGTTAACCAGCACAGATCCCAGAATTTATCATTTTTAAGGTGAAAAGGATTTTTAATGCACATGGGGTCAACAGAGTAGTGTTTGTGCTTTCTCATCATATCCTGTTTAACAGCTGCATGGACTCCATCTTGAAGGGGCCCTGGGAGACACAGCATGTGGACATTGCCAGCATGAAATCAGGCTCTCACACACATACATACACACAAATGGATCCTTCTCTGGCAATGACACAAGTCAAAAATAATCTCCAAGCACCTACAAGGATTTAATTCCGTATGATTTGCATTGGTGAAAAGAATCTCCTCCAACATGCATCTGGTTTTAGTTTGATCACTCAATAAATTATATTTGTAACTGATTAGGTAGTGACGTTACATTAAGATACTTGTTTTGAAGATTCATAGTTATGGAGCCCATAAGGTAGCTGTCACCAGCCTTTAAATTTGACTCTCACACAGGGCTTTGATCGCTATTATGTGAAAATCCACAGGACTGGTATTGTACACTGCACCAGTCACTACTGTCAAATGAGACATACTGTCATGGAGCAAACATTGCTGAAAAAGTACTGATTTCAAATTAAACTTTGTTGAATTAATTACTGATATTGTTAATAATTTATATATTCATATTATGCCAGACTATATGTATGTGCCATGCCACTAACTTTAACTTGCTGTTACAAATGTTCACCTATCATGTATTTTGGATACACTATATCTACTTCAAAACCTGGACAGAACAGACAAAGAAATTTTCAACTTCACAATATTTATCTGTAACCTCACCATATCAGAGTTTTTGTTAAAGCACAAGCACTTTATCTAACAAAGCACAACACAGGATGACGGCACCTAACATTGCTGTTATAAAGTGAAAAGGATACAAAGCAAATATTTAACATGTGTGCATCAGCAGGCTCATGGTTCACTCCAGCGTCAGGTCAGGAGGTTGCCAACAGGGTGTGTTACAAAGCAGGGAAAGTGAGAAATAAAATACAAGAATCTCTCTCATACTTGGCGCCCAGCATAACATTATCTCATAAGCCCTGGAAGAATGAAAATTTATAGAAAGAAGCAATAGTAACTGAGCATAGTTTGCAGTGACATATTTTGCATGATGTGCTTTAACTGAATATGTAGAAATTGTAAAATTATAACTTTAAAAAAGGCTTAACATAAATTGTATGAGCATATTTCAGCAGCTGTTTCATGAAACAAAGGAAATTTAATTATTTAAGAACTTGTTATTTGATTCCATAGACCAAAACATTAGCAATTATTTAGACTTATTTAGACACAGATAAAAGAACAAACAGCCAGACATATTAGTAGCAGTAACCCTGAAGATAAAGATTTCCCTGTGCCAAGGAAAACGAAACACAGCTTACTCACCATAATTAGGTAATTATGGCTATTTAATGTAATCATTGTCAGCACAGCACCACTTCTAGTTTTGATCTTAATACATATATAAACCTGTATAAATTATCATTTTAAGATTTGATTTAAAGATTTTACAAATTGTATAAATGAGACAAAATACCATGTATGAGTTTAAGATTTAAATGATGAACTTCAGTTTTGCATTTTGTTTAAAATACCCTTAAATCCATGTGAAGAATTAATGTATGTAATGAATAAGTGCAGTCCTAATGGTGTGCAACTGTAAATTACACAATTGACTCAAAGCCAGGACTGTTGCTGTTTGTGGAGTTATTAGTGTGAAAGGGGTTTCACACATCTTAAATCAGAGGCAGCAGTTAAATAGAATCTGTTACGTTTTAGTTACGAAGTCATATCACTTCACTTCCTGAGAGTATTTCTCCAAATACACTTCCTCCTACTAACCTTGATCATAGAATCTGCTTCCTTTGCAGTAGCGCCCTTCTGTAAGCCCATGATAATTCTCTTTCTTCATCTCTGCAACTCATCAAGGCACGTTTTTGCATGAGTCAGATATCATTTTGGTCTATGACAAAGCCCATCCTCCCTTTTCTTGACAAAATGGATGAGCTCTGTAAATTCAGGAATAAAAAGGGAAACAACCTCAAACAAATAAATCCATTTTAAGGAAGCTGCAGCATTAAACAAAGCAAGGGATCAAATATATCCCATGGTGAGAGCTGCAAGCTGTTGTTTGAAAAGATGGCACCCACTTATGTTCTAGATATTTCTTCTTCTTCAGCTTCACAGAAATTGTTTTTAAACTAAGGTACCTAATAGCTAGTATAGATTTGTAACTGATAATTTTATCATGCATTCTCTACATAATTATAAAAAGAATTGTCTTGGACGTTGGATTACAAAAACAATAAAAGTCACAATGAATGAATGAATGCACTGTGATTTGTATCTATTTAATAGATGTTTGCATCTATTTCATCTAATTTAATCACCTTTTAAATACTTGCTTTACTGCTTAGAAATATGTACTCACAACATTTGTACATTCAAAGTGCTGTATTTGTAAAATATCGGTCTTTTATGTAAATTGCATGTGTTTTAACACTATCTGCTACCTAACTGGTTTGGACCAGTGTATAGCAGGTTTCATTTTACCTGGATGTATACTGTAGCTTTACAGTATTTAGCAGACATGCATATCTATTTCCAATTAATGCATATCCAATTATTTATTTATTTTAACATTGGATCAGCATCCATGACTATTGACGATAGGAAAAACATAATGTATATGTTTAGAGCAACCACTTAACCTATTACCTGTCTTTGGAATGTGGGACAAAAAACAGAGTAAAACTATGCATACGTGCAACATGCAGACTTGACACAGAAGGAGTCAGATGTCAGGATTGGACCGGCAATCTCTGGAGCAGTGCGGTGACCGCACTAACTGCTTGCACTACCAGTCCACCCTCTGGGTGTTATGAAACATAAAACAATCTGTTTCAAATCCATTTTTATAGATTTATAGTTTTATGATGCCTATTAAATGATGTCTAATAAATAAATGAAGCGACTATTCTCATTTATCTATTTGGTACAGTATATGCAGGTTAAAAGAAAAGGACGTAGAATAATAGAATGAGAAGTACTATATTTGTTAGGCAGCAAGTAATTGTTTAGAAATGCTTTAAACACTATGTGTAGTGGACCAACAACCCTATATCCTAAGTGTCCCATCGCTAACAGTGCCTAATAGAAAACCTCTATTTACACTGCTCAAAAAATTAATATGAAGCTATTTAAAAATTATTTTTGAAAAATTAAAATAATTTTATTTCATTAAACAAGATTATTAAAAAAGCAAATGAAAAATCAAATTTATAATGATTGAGTAGCAACTGTTCAGTAGGGTGACACATTGACAACATGGACATGGACTGGACCAGATTGTCCAGCAGTTCTACTTGGATCCTCTCCGTATTAATTTTGAAAAATCCCCTAATTTTGTAAGCAGTGAGTGTGCCCTCATTGCCTGTTCCATTTACATCACAAGACAGTCAAGTGAGACAGAAGCATGTCACAGAGTTAGTGTTCCAATTCCCCCCAGGCACACGATTTTGCATGGCAGGGGTTTGAGGTTTAATCCAAAACAAGGTCCTGTGTTTTTTTTGTTTGTGTGTTTGTTTATATAGGGATAGGAGCCGCTTAAAACAAGCAGATATTGAGAGAGAATAAGTGCAAGGAGCCAGTAGATCTTTATGAGCACTTGGTGGTGGAAATATACCTAAAATACCTGCCATTATGAGATAATACCTGCTTATGACAGATGTATTCAACCACAAACAGGCTGTGTGATTATAGATTTTATTTCTAGCACAGCATGAGGTACCATCTGATGGTAGCTCAGCTTTTTGTTTGTAATTGGTTGGTCTCTGTTCAAATGACAAAGTTTAGTTGTTTTATGTGTAACTTCTGCTGGGATGGAATGAAAACCTCCATTGGACACCATTGGCTTACGGTGACAGGATGTGATGTGCCCAGCTTGTGTGGCAGGTGGTTTAGTATTAACGCCTATTATGGAAAGATTACGGAGGCTAAGATGACAATTTTGGCAGTGGAAGAGAGAAGCAGAGGAATGAAAAAGAATTTATCTCAAACACTTAATTCAGGAGGATAGAGTATCATCTAGGTAGACATCAAAGCCTGGGCAGCCCACTCAGGGAGAAACAAGCTTTCCAAATGAGTATGAAAAGAACATGTCGCCAGAGGCTGCTACCTCATCTGGCATAAAGAAAGATGAAGGGTGAACAAGTCTATATTCAGTGCACCATTTAATAAAGAAGATGTAGCTACAAGATAGGGTCACCACCAATGCAAAGTTTGCTCAGGAATGAACGTTTTGGAGGAATGTTTGGTGTCAAAAAAGACAGCAAAGAAGCCACTCCTCTCCAAGAAATTATTGTTCAGAGAAGAAAAGGTGAGCACTACCATGAGTCCTGTGCCATGCCAATAGTGAGGCATCCTGAACCTATTCATGTGTGCAGTCTTCTTCTTATCCAGAGGTGTGGGTCTCTTCAAAATTTTGCCTAAGAACACTTCCATGAATAAGGAATGGTATTAAAACATCCATGGTATTCAATTGATCCAGGAGCGATTTGGAGTTGAACAATGCTTTTTCCAGCATGAAGGAGAACATTGTCACAAGTCAAAAGTGATAACCAATTTGCTTGATTAGGCAAGAATGGGTTGCCATCATTCAAGAGTTTGCCCAGAAGCTGATATCCAGGATGCTGAGGTAAATTACATATGTTTTAAAGAAGAAGGATCAACACTATAAATATGAATTATTTGCTTAATCTGAATGCATTTGTCAATAAAAAGTTGTAAAAATTTATCGAATTCTTATCATTGTACTTTGTTATACCATATAAACATCTGACAAAAAGTTCTAAAAAACTGACGCAGCAAACTTTGTGAAAAATTTGGTCACACTTACAAATATGTAAGATGATTTATAGAATTGTACCTTTCATGAATGTGTTCCCTGTTTTGTATGGCTGCTATAAGAAAGTTTAAGGATTCAATACATGGCATTGCAGGAAATAAGTGCCAGTATGTGACTAAACTAGTTACACTATTTTGGTCTTTTCCTTTTTATAATCTTTAAAAAATATTCAACATTTCGACCTGCTTCATTGTCATGTGTGCTTCAGTTCTCAGAACTGGTATGTTCACATGACTGGGAGACCTATGCTTAGCTTTTCCGAAGTACCCAACAATGACTCTTGTTGGTCACAGAATACTGCTTAGGAGAAAGCCAATGAATTGCTCCCTTTGTGCACTTACAAACACTGTCATAATACTTTACATTACAATATTATATGGGTGGGTAAATGACTCCCCCTACTACTTTGCCCAAAGGTCTGAACGGTGTCATAAGTCACTCCTAGCCTGAAGAGAAGGCACCCATGCCTCTGAATAAAAATTCCACTGTTTAAAGATTTGTGGAACTCATAGATGTTTACTGTCATGATAATCTGCCCTAATCACTTCAGCATAATTCATTAATAAAGGTCATGTCTAGGTTACTATCACTTATTATAATAATACATTTTTATTAAAATTGATCTTGAATTCTTGAATTTAATGCTACCATATTTTTATCATGATTAAATCATTTAAAGTAGTCTACATCCAAATTTCTAAAAAAAAAAACTATGATAGAATTTAATGTACAATACAATTTAACAATACAACTTGATTTTCACAAAGCCAGACTTAAATTATTGTGATTTATTTCAATCTGAAAAGACTATAGGTGGCATATTGACAGAAGTTTACCACAGTAGATTACTATAGTAATTAATGACAAATTTTGTTTTATCATAATACAAGTAAATAAATACACATTCGACAGGGACTACATTCTGCATCTGCTTAATCCCGATCAGAGTCAAAGGAGAGCTGGTGCCTATCCAGTGGCGTAGGGAGCAAGTCAGGAACAACTATAGACAGGCCGCCAAGCTGTCACAGGAACCACATTCTGAATTTAGATTTTCCCCAGGCAAGCCAGTACAATACTCTTCCACAGATACAAGACATCCAGGTAGCAGCCAGCTGAAAAAAACCAAACAAGAAAAAACATTTAATGTTTTGTTTTTGTACAGTTTTTTTATTTGCAATATTTAACACTTTACATATTACACAATAAATAAAATATATATATTTTTAAATATAACACAATAACTTATAAAGTATGCATTGTGTTAATGATTTTGGTTGAAGTTAGTGATTTAGTAAGTGTAGCAATCATCATCATAACAAAGCATCTGAAACCAAAATACCTTTTATAATGGCAGTGACCAATGCTCTTTCTCATGTTGCAGATTTACAGCCAGTTAGAAAACATATACTGTATGTTAGGTCCCTAAACCATGATGCTTCTTTAGCACTAAAATCAAGGCGATTTAAGTTATCTGACCTCAGATACGGGAATGTGTCAACTTCTACTGCTATGTTTGTCTAGTTTGCAGTTTCATTTTAAGTTGTCCCAAAGGAGCACATTTCAGAAGAACTTAGTGCTTTGGGGAATTATTGTCTCCATAGTGAAAGCTGATAGCGATCATTTCTACTATGCTCCTTGTGCCCTTTTTAAGTATATAACTAGCTTGTTTGAAGTTGACATACAACAGTGTAGCTCTGTTAATGGATTTTGTAGCTGTTTCAGATGTTTCATTGGGGACACATTTATCTTATTCACATTTAAGTGCCAAATCTTGTTGATTGTTGCTATGTTTAAATACTTTTATGTAAACGGGTGCAATAAATTAGAATCCACCGAATCAATTTATGAAAGCCTTTTTTTCAGAATTGCAAAGCGATGGCCAAATAAACGGTTATGTCCAATTATTTTAGGTGGATATTTAAGATTCTGAAAGCATTAAAGTGGATAATTAATAACAAATTAAATAAACACAGGGCAAACACACCACAAGCATGGTAAGTAAGTTGATGGCGGAAGTACAGAATAGGCAAGGCAGAGAACGTTGTTAAGGAACACTCCGAATCAAAGGATGTGCAGCAGCGCAGCAGGGTTTAAGTGCCTTGCCGGCAATCAGCGGTCTAGGGGGCAGGTAGTGTAATTCAGAATACTATCAGCAATTCAAAGGCTCGGCAGGAGGTGTAAGAGGGTACAGGCATATAAGGACTAGAGCACTGGATTGCACTGCTGTCGCCGTGACATTACAATAACCTGTGGACCTGTGTCAAACTATAAATTTGGTTGTAGTTACCTTAAGATAAGTTAATGTTTGAATGTTGGTTGATTACACAGCTCACCAAAATTAGGGGATATTTAATTAAAGTATATTTTAATTTGAAATGCCCCTAATGTTTATGAGCCGTATACATAATGATTACTACAAACTACCATGGTAGAATTATGGTTAACTTTGTATGGGGTGGATGCCTTCTTGGATGAAGGGCTGGGCAAGCAGGCTGTAAGGCAAGGAATTTTTAAATGAGACCCTGGTCCAAGACGTCTCAGGTCAGACCCAGCAGCATTTCTCAGGGATGTCTCTCCTAGTCAAGTACTTCGTTATTTGTCATTATTATTAAACAGGTCAAGTACTTTATTTGTCATTACTATAAAAGAGGTCAAGTACTTAATTTGTCTTTGTTATAAAAAAATTAGACAGCATTTCAGACCAGAAAGAAAAGTAATGCAATTCAAAATATTTAGTAGAAATTAAATTTAGTACAATTCATTTATTTACCCAGTAGCATCAACTACATTAATATAAATTAAATACACAAGAATAGAAATGTAGAAACAGTACAAATTAAACGACAAATAATAGTTTAAAAAGCTATTGTGAGTGCAAAAGTGATATGTAAAGTACAGCAATGCAATATGGCATTCAATGTTCTTGATAAGTGATCGGGGAATATAAAGGAAGAGGGAAATCAAACAGAACGTTTTGAGGTATAATGTGAGTGCTGTGGACAATACAAGGTCAATTTTATAATCCTTATTGATGTTATGTAGTAAATGGTGGAGAATAGCGTTGAGTTGCACTAAATTAATAGGAGGCAATGATGGACATTTGCATACCAATCCCAACATCTTTCAACTTTCAACATCAAGATATTAGCTGGAACTTCTTGTGAAATCGGGATATTTGAGCACAGATGCCACGATAAAAGCATATTTCAGGGTTTGAAATGAAACGCTGGCCTTATCGAATAACTGAATTTAACTAAATTAGATTTGTACTGAATTGAACTACTTTTCTTTTTATGCTTACTACATTAAAAAAGACAGCAATTGTTTCTGGAAGGGCATTTGTTTTTGCATTTGTTCAAAATTGGAATCCAATTATTTTCAGACACACCCTGTAAAACGAAGGGCCTCATTCATGAAATCTTTGTTAAAAGACAAGCAAACTGTGAGTAAATTATGCATAAAATGGACCTCTGCAAAAACTCTCAAGATTTACAAGATTCACAAATGCTGTGTAATCATAATTATTACTATATCCTGTTTATGTCAATGTACATCCATTAATAACAGCAAAAATCTAACTCCAAAAACTATTCTTATGCATAAACGGTTTTATTGAACAAAGTGCTTTCAAATTGACACCTTTTATTTGAGATTCCACAGTGGAGTTTCAAAGTAGCTTTGCAGCAAACTACATGTACTGTTTGACAGTTTGACTATTTGAACAGTTCCGGATATGGTTGGACACAAAGTTGAATCTAAAAAAATCAGCACACTACACAAACTGGCTTGCACGTTCAAACAAAAGCCTCAGATAAGTGGCAACACTATTAGTGATACGTCTTTGTCAGGTATTATTCATGACAGTGATTTGCAGCTGCACCTAAAACATGATAGTGAGTTTAAACTAGCATAGTGTCCAGGATTCTGTAAATAATGGAATAATCTTAGTCTTAATTTGCATGTTTTCATAATACTCTTGTTTGTGCTCCCATTTTTCATGAGCTGAACTTAGACTTTTCCTGTGTACACAAAAGGCCTTTTCTCCCAAATATTATTTACAAATTTGTCTGAATCTGTGTTAGTCAGGATTTCTTCTTTGTCTAGATAATCCACACTGCCTTACAGGTGTGGCATATCAGGATACTAAATAGACAGCATAACGATTGCACAGGTCACAATAAAAGGTCACTCTAAAATATACAGTTTACTTTCACTGTATTGGGTGGTCTGGGAGGTCTGAAAACCAGTCAGCATCTGCTGTGACCACCATTTGCCTCACACAGTACAACACATCACCTTCTCATAGAGATGCTTAATGGGTGGCATCCATTGAATGAATAAGTATGCTGGTAATACAAGAACTGGGATGTTTTCATACAATAAAAGGCCTAACTTGTGCTAAAATATGTCATAAAATGTCAGAAAGACAATAATAATACATTGTAAGTACATTGAATACATTGATCAATTTGTTTATCAATACATTGAGGTGTGCAGTATTAGTCATTTTCATTTTGTGGACTTTATGTGGGTTGACATGCAATTAGAGTACTTACATTTAAACCAGACCTGCTCTCTACAGCTCCCACAAACTGCTTTATGACATTTGTAGCAAAAACCTTAAGTTTTACATAGATTGCATAGTCTATTCACTTTCCAATGCTTCATTTTTTGTGCAGTCTGCTGCTGTGGTAGCCTGGAGGTCAACAGTAGACGTAGCGTTGTCATGGTAATGATTGACGTACTGGAATGACAATGAAAAGAGCTGACTTGGGCAGACGAGATGCTGTTCACAAATTATAGGGAAATAATAGCTATTTTGATGTATAAATACTCAGAATAGTGTACACAAAGTAATGATTAGACTACAGATTTTATATTCATAATCTGAATACCCCCAACTCAACATGCATTAAACACTTACCCTTACCATGACAAGTTAGTGTTGTATGGCCTGTTTTTGCACACTAAATCACATTCATAAATATAATTTTTGATTCACATATTTACATATAATAATGGCAACAATAATTAAATTTTCTATCATTTTATAGCTTTATGCACTGTAACTTAACACAAAATACTGTATTAAAAAAACCCTTTTCTGATTTGACTTGTTTTTCCCTGCTGAACATATAATCTTGAAGGAATTAATGTTGCTCTTAAATGTCTATCTGCATCTTTCTGCATTAATGTTGCCATCACATAACTGAAAATTACCCATACACAGCCCCATACCATAAAAGATGCTGGCTTTTGAACTTGTAGCTGACAATAATTTGGATGGTCCTTTTTATATTTGGTCTTTGCACTTTCTCTGGCCTCAGATGGATCTAGAATAAAAAAGTAGAAATGTGTAATGTGGTGAGATGAATCAGTATTCCAAGTTTGTTTTGGTAAAAAAAAAAAGTAAATAACGCTTCTGTGATGGGAGCATTAATGCAGGAATGTTCATAGGATAACATCAGTTGCCTTCACGATGTTTTCCAAAGATGTCCATGTATTTTTAGCAAGTCTATGCAAAACCAAATGCTGCACAAGGGCAAGGCTGCGGAAGAAGAGAGTACAGGTAATGGACTTGCGTGCCTGCAACTGACCTATCCCCATTAAAGAATCTGTGGACAATTTTGAAACAAATAATATGACCATGTACTGTTGCACATTTTAAGACTATGACAAAATCTGAACCAAAAAAACTCATGGTATCTCCTGTGTCAAAACTTATTTTAATTGTAGTGAAAAGGAATGGCAACATTACAAAGTGGTAAATGCTTTAAATGGAGTAAATGGAGGAATGGACAACTGCAGCAGTATGAAATAAAAGTCAAAGTAAATATAAGACACCTCGTGTGTTTTTATATGCATTTTCCTTACTGTACTGTATTGTACTTTTTTCTGAATATGGGGTTGTATTATCCTATAGCAATTAACTTATAAATATAGAGGATATTCATAATGTATAGTTTTTGCTTTTTCTTATGACACTGCCACACTTAGGAAACAGTGCTCGGGATGTTTTTTGTATGCCTACAACTATTGACAAGACAAACATTAAAGCTACAGCAGGTGTCCTCTGGCACTGTAGAGACCGAATCACACTGAATGCTAGGAATTGATCCATCCATCAAAATAGCCCCTCGTTGACCATCAATATCAGATGCATTCATTCTTTCTGGGTCATGCCAAAAATAAGAGCATGTACATGTATCATCTACTACATTTAAAGAGTATTAAGAGGTGGGCTAATGACAATGCAGGTTCCTAACTCACTAATAGCATGAATCAACCAGACATATACACATTTTGAGGCCATGATTGTTTGATAAACTAAAAGAATGTAATTAGCTTTAATTTTTAGGGAACGGCTATGGTTAGTTATGGGCATTATTTAGGTACAGTAATATGTCCATGGCTATAGCAATTATGGAACAGAGAGAGCATGTGATCAAATTCTCACGAGAGAGAGAGAGAGAAATAGAGTGAAAGAGAGAGAGAGAGAGGGGTATATTTGTCCCTGCCAGACTAGGTGGAATAATGCAAGTGAAGCCACATCAATAGCCTCTCTTTGTAAGTATTGATTGGGAGTTGTAGGCTGAACAGCAGGAGATGCCCCATATGAATCACTGACTCTGTAATGTGGGACATCCTCTGGGAAGGCACACTACAAAAAGATCAACAGCAACACAAAAGCATCTTCTCACACCTGGAGGTCTCATGTTGTTTCGTCTCTCAAGAGAGGACCCAGTCAATGATTACTAGCATCCACATAAAAAAACACCCCTACTGATGTAAATGACTATTGACATCATGGAGTTTAAGATCATTTTATAAGAAATTGTGAGGTGTAGACATTTTGCATTCACTATTCACACCACTACACCTGCAGTACTTCCTCTCTTCATGCACAAAGTCGAGTAGTATACACAAAAGTAATTATTAGACTACAGATTTTATATTCATAATCTGAATACCCCCAACTCAACATGCATTAAACACTTACCCTTACCATGACAAGTTAGTGTTGTATGGCCTGTTTTTGCACACTAAATCACATTCATAAATATAATTTTTGATTCACATATTTACATATAATAATGGCAACAATAATTAAATTTTCTATCATTTTATAGCTTAATGTACTGTAACTTACACAAAATACTGTATATGTTTGGCTTCTATATTGTCATCATATTGTAATTAGTGTTTCGTTATTTTTGGTCTTTTATGCTCACAAACACACACACACACACACACACACACACACACAATGTAGTACAACCTCAAGCCACAGATCCTGAATAGCACTACAGAAAGATTGTTGTCTCCTGTCTTGCGCTCTGCCTGGTACTGGGCTGATTCAGCTCCTGAGGGTTGTGAGTATGTGTGTAAATGTGTGTGTGTCCAGACCGAGGTGAGGATAGGACCCCTCACTGTCTCCTTAGACAAGTTTCCCAGCAGGACTAACAGGGCATCTTTACGCACCACACATCTGGACGCCACTGCAACAAGCGGCCTACTGTGTGCCTCTGTATAAAACCAAATGCACATTCATAAACATGTCTAAGATTGCTCTCTGTACCCTCCATCTCAAAGCCAAAATAGCATCCTCAGGGTGTAAGAGAGGATCACACTGTGTGCTGCTCAGAAAATGAAAACGCACAAACATGCTCACGTGTACTGGTTCAAGTCCAGTTGTTCTTTCTTTACACGCCAAATAAGAAACTTCTAAAAACAAAGACGCTGTTTAAATCTCTCGTGATCAGCTTTCACTACAAACCATGTTTCTGTTGATAGGCCTTTTCTCCGAAAATGAAACCGAGTCTCATTTTCCTCAACTCAGTTATTAAAGACTATATGACATTCCAGGTTACATTTACATGTCAACAATAAGCATATGTGATGCTTCCCCTGGGCAATAATGATAGTGATGGTTAAAACATGCATTTACGTTTTAAATTCTAGATTATTTTGAATCTGCCTTTGTCTTTGGTATACAAGTGCAACATTTAATTTTTTGCCTTTATTTTTAGACCTTCCACTGACATGGGACTTATCATTTTACACAGTGCTGGTTCCACAGTGGTGGATAGCTACAATATGTTAGAGGGAAAAGGAAGTACAAGAGAAATGGGCAAGCTCAGTGATGAGGGCTCTCCTACGGCAGTTTGTGCATTCTGATCTAATAGCTCGAAGAAAGGCTAACAAGGCTCTGTCTCAGTAGTTTTCCGTCATAATCAAGAGGAACCTCCGCATTTTCTTATATCAGGCATGGTTTCCAGCTCATTGCCTAGTCTTCATTCCACTGCTCCTCTGAATTTTAGTTTTTATCACATAACAGTTCTGAATGATGTTGAGATGTTTGCTTTTGCTGTGCTTGTATTCAACCCCTAGACTTAAATTATGATCCTGCACATGTAATTGTCTTAATGATAAAACTAATGAGACTTGATTCTTCCCAAGACATGTATTTGGGTATGTACTCTCATGCATCATCATATGTGTGGTATATGAGAAGCAATATACATTATTGTAAACTAATCTGAAACTAAAGACAGACACCAGTCACGATAGTAATTTAATATTTACGATGCACCCAACTGATGACCACCAACCTAATACACTGATGGTCTTCCCAGGTAAGATATATGATTTATGTTCACAGTGTCATCACAGTTATTACAGTTAAAGTTCTTATAGTTTATACAGTTGAGAATACAGTGTCTGGGACTGGAAGAGGAATTGTTAGTTTGCATGCTACTGTAGTTTTTCTGACTTCATATAATAAAATCAGCATAGTTGAAAGTTGAAGATATTATAAAAAAATTTCGATAAATAAAAAAAAAATCTAATGTATTACTATTTTGATATGTTCCCTTTTGTGGGATAATCCCTGTTATTCAAGCATTATTTCACAATATTTCAGAGACCAATTTGTAATTGTTATGATAGCAGGTGGTGTTTTTATTAAGGACCCAGTATGCGGGATAGGTGTACCCCACGACGTATAATAAGAATGGGGAAA
>JAUZSU010140436.1:0-15601 GCA_034780255.1 Parotocinclus maculicauda | reverse complement strand
TCTCTCTCTCTCTCTCTCTCTCTCTCTCTCTCTCTCTCTCTCTCTCTCTCTCTCTCTCTCTCTCGCTCTCTCTCTCTTTCTCTCTCTCTCTTTGTTTGTTATAAATATTGGGATTTTGCACATGCAAAATTAGAAATACAGATTCTCCTGGCAAGCACAAATCAACGAAATTTGGCCTTGGACTAAACAAGGTCTGAGAAGCTAAAGTTTAAACCACAACAGCATTTCTTGGCTTTGCTGCAATTTTTTTTTTTAAACCAGCACCAAACAATCCACTGACATCAGTCATATTTTATTACAATACAGCGGACAGACAACACCAAAGCCTTCAGTGCTGAACTAAGCAATTAACTGATCTTTTATCAAATAAAAGAACACTTGACAATAAAAGTAGTAACAGTAGTAAACTGTTTTTTACCCTTGATATTGTAAGTATCGACCAGTTTTATTGTATTTCTTCCACTATTGAGTATGCTTTGCAAAACATCGTTACAATATAGAATTCCAAACTTGTGCACTCAAATCCTAGTGGTTTTTTTAGTGGGTGTACTGCATATTCTGGCATATTATATAGACTGAACAACTGGCCTAAACATATTAAGCTTTATGAGTAGTACTTTTTCCACTTCTAATTGATATTAAAATAAATTTGCTTTCTTGTTTTCAGATTACCCAGCTAAAAATTGAGAATAACCCTTTTGCAAAGGGTTTTCGTGGCAGTGATGATATGGAACTGCATCGCATGTCAAGAATGCAAAGGTAATTACAGACTTAAAAAGTTTAACATGATCTGTTGATATTAGTTAATGTGTTCTATAAACACAGGGTTATGCTATCTATACTTACTTTTTTGCAGTGATTGCATGCGGCCTTTTTTGTTTTCAGGGAGCAGCACTTAACTGCATTTCAGTTTCCAAGTTCCTACAAGATATAAGTGCCATAAATACAAATTTAAAGAGCACATCCTCGATAAAAGGCTTAATTGGCATCATGAGATAAGCAGAGCTTAAAGAAAGAGTCAGATTATTTTATAAGCTCCATTGTCACCAAGCAGAGTTTGCGTCAAATTGATACAAACACACACCCAGAACAAACTGCTAAGGAATGAGCTAGAAGTGCTTGATTTCAGAAAAGTAGTTGTCCTCTTAGCTAATAGGGAGATTCTGATGTAAGTGTAGCTCTTGAAGACGGGCCAGCCCTTTGCTTGATGGCTTTCAAGGCTGATCTGTTTTGGCCTTGAAAGCTCAGTAATATCTCAAGTTTTATTTGAAGCCTCTGCTTTTTCGAGAATATTCTGAACAATCGTCTGCGGTGGTGCTGCTGTTGGTCCTTTGGAGGCAAAACCCACATGGTTTTTCTTCTTATTCACTCCAGATGACTGATATGTAACATGCATCCATACAGTGTGGAAAACACATTTTCAAAGGAGAAAATCTGGCCTTATGGATCTCAACAGCCAGCGACGGCCTTGTACACTCTAAGAAGATTTTGTGATACATAAGGAAAAAATGTTCCTCGGCTTTACGTGATGTAATTAATCTGTCATTACGTTTCGGTCAAGCTAAGAATAATTGGCAATGAGGACATTGTTATATTAAGCTTCCAAATAATGATCTCAAACAATAGCAAAAACCTGAGTAATCAATAACATTTAATAGTCATTTCATGCCATGTTTATGGTTCTTTTTTTATTTACATGTAACTGTACCAGATGTACCATACATTCCTTTAATTACCTTAATAATTTAAATAATTATTATCTCACTGTGGTTAATACAATTATCAATAAATAATTATCAACCCACTTTATATATTTTAGGGTTCAGGGTCAGAGAGAGGGAGAAATGTTAATTAATTAATTGTTTCATCCATTGTTTTTAGCCAGTGTCTAGCCGGTAGCACAGAGCACAAGGGAGGAACAACCCTAGACAATCCATTGTAGGAGGGAGAATCTGAAGTTGCTAAATTTGCATCATAACCATTAAGAAAATATTCTACATGTTACTTAAAAGGCCAAAAAAAAAATCATTTTTTTCCATTGGTGCTCATCGTGTATTCGTCCAAAACACTACTAACCTTTTTGTCCTTCAGTAATTCCTAATCTGTGACCAAGCATATCTGTCTTACTAAACTTCCAAGTTCATCTGCATTAAACTTCAAAGAAAACAAGAAGATTGAAATCAAGACAATTCTTATATTTAGCTATCTTTAGCAGTAGACACAGCTGGTACCTTCTAAAGTCAAATGAAAAAGTTGCCGCTCAACATTATTGGCTTTGCTGAATATTAAGCACATCATGCAAAATATCTCGTGGAATAAAGTGTTTAGTTAAACTGCTTGTATATACACAGTCATATCACAATATTATGACCACCCTGTATATCAGCCTGTGTTTACCATATAGAAGCACTTTGTAGTTCTGCAATTACAAACTGAAGTTTATTAATCTAGTACTATTTAGGTGGTGGATCATTCTCAGCACTGCAGTTACACTGATGTGGCAGGGGTGTGTTAGTGTGTATTGTGCTTGTGTAAGTTTTTAAAAACTGTTTACTCACTGTGCATGCTGTAAGACACATCTACCTTCTACCATGTGCCTTAGATGTAAAGTCAGAGACAGTAGCTCATGTGTTGCACAGTCATCCTCTAATCCTTCATCAGTGCTCACAGGATGCTGCTGCCTACTAGATGCTGTTGGCTGGACATTTTTGGTTGGTTTGGACTATTTTAACAGGTGTTTAAAACTAATCCTTACATATCAGCACACAACACACTAACACACCACCACCACATCTGTGTCAGTGCAGTGCTGAGAATTATCCACCACCCAAATAATACCTGATTTGTGCTGGTCCTGTGGAGATCCATTAGAGAGCATAGTGAGTAACAAAGTGGTAAACACACTGATGGATGATATACCTGACATATACTAGTATAATAGTAATAGTACTAGTAATAATAGTACTGTGTATATACATGCATATGTTTGATACAGAAAAGCACAAAGCATATCAATAACATACAAAAATTATACAAAATTGCATTGGAACATTCAAGAACCTTCTAGGGTATGATGGAAAAAGAAAAACTGATGAAAGAACCCTAAGAAAGTTTTTTTAAATAGAAGTACCATGGCAAAGAAACCACATACAACATCCAAAGATCTTCAGCCTGGAGTGACATCTGGAATGATAGTTGTACATGTGCCGTATGCCGAACACTGAACAAAACAGGTTTCTATAGTCAAAGGCCAAGGAGGATCCACTGTCTAAAGAAAGACATAAAAACTAGAGCAATTTAGTGTTATGTTTTTAGATCATAACGTGAAGTCTACAAAGAAGGTGCACCCTACCTACAGTGAAATAACGTAAAATGGTAAAAAAGAAAGGGGGGTGACAGTTTTAAATCAACAAACAATGAGTCCTGATCTCAGTTCAAATGAAAATCTAGTGGGAAAAGAACCCTGCAAACATTCAAAAGCTTGAGAGAATTTTAGTGAACGAAGACACTGACAGACAGGAGCAAAAAGCCCACAGACAGCTACAAAATTGTTGTGGAAAGGTTAATTTAATCCTTACCATGTCATATATTCTGTTTGTTCTTTACTTATTTATTGGAATGACTGCATGCATGTTGATAGGTCAACTTTTTGTTGAATGTAGTTGGGCATGGTATTAAAATATTCCAATGATACAACGTTGGTACATTTGCATGTAGTTCTGATGATGTTGGCTTAATATAATAGTAAACTATTAAGATTGCCAATAATGTTGAGCACAGCTGTATATATTTGTAGTGTACATGGTTGGTTAAAAGTGTTTGGAGATTCTTAATGGTATTGATGTGTCAATATTAGTAAATGACTATGGTACAGCTAATCATTTTCTTCTCTTTTAGCACTAAAGAGTATCCAGTTGTTCCCCGAAGCACAGTACGTCAACGAGTGGGCTCCAGTCAAAGCCCATTCAGTGGCGAGGTTCAAGGCATGCCTACACCCAATAGCATGAGTTCTCAGTACTCCTGTGAGAATGGAGTTAACAGCACGTCACAGGACCTGCTGCCTCAGTCTAGCTCATACCCATTACCCCATGACCACAGCCAAGACTATCACTGCATTAAGAGAAAAGGTGAGAAGTGATTTGCTTTACGTGATACCTCAGGCGTACTTTAGATACCCAGTGCTTGTTCTGCTAGGTTTGAATAAACCACTTTGTTTCTACACTCATCATCCATTTTATCAAAACCTCTTAGCTTATAGGTTCACTTTGCACTTATGTTATTATAGACTGTAGTCCATATGTTATTACTTTTGTAGCCCACATTTACCATACTATCAATGGTCAGAACTGGTGCACTGGTGCAGGACCACCAGTGAATTGAAATCATTTGGGTGGTGATTCCTTCTCACTACTACAGTGACACTAACATAGTAGTGGTGTGTTAAAGTTCCTAATTTAAAATACAAAAACATGATCAAATTTTAAAGGTCCTAAAAGTAAATGACAAAAACCTATTTTTAAAAACTAGACAAAAATATTATACTTGCCCATTTATTAATGGAGGAATTTATCCAGTATGACATACTATGAGTGGCAAATGTATTTAAAACTCTCATATTAGCAGTTAATAAAGTATGGTCAGGTGTTTTCATGATAATCATGTGAGTTTAATCTATGAAAGGGTGATTTTTCATAACATATGACCATGGAAGTATATCATAACAAGAGCAAAGGAGATTTCTGAGGATCTCCTCTAATGCTAATGCTTATGAATCCACCAACATCAGAACACTGATGTGCATGACATGGTTGCAAGAAGAAAGTCATACTTCCCCAAAATAACTTTGCTGCCCATCTGCAGTTTGTTAAAAAATATGTGGACTAATCAGATTGCTACTATGAACATATTTTTGGACAGATGAAACCAAACAGAACTTTTTGTTTTAAATGTGAAGCATTGTGTATGGAGAAAGGAAAACACTGCACTGCAGCATAAGGAAGTTATCCCATCTGTCAACCATAATGTTGGTAGTTTTCATGGACTGGCTTTGTTTTATTGCATCTGGGTCAGGGCCTCCCGGTATCATTAATAAATCAATAGATTTTGAATTAGACCAGCAAATTGTGAAAAAGTCTCGAACATAAACACATAAAAATAAAGTTATTTTTAAAAATGGTTAATGAAAAAAGGAGAATGTTTTGAATGGCCAAGTTCAGACATTAATCCAACTGAAATGTTGTGTAAAAGACCTGAAGTGAGCATTTCATGTGAATATATTTACTGGGTTCTCTTTATCTACTTTCAGATGATGCTGTAGGTTATTTATGCTGAAATGTAGAACATTCAAAATGTTTTCCAAGCATTATTGTTTATATATTCAATATTATATTCTTAGATACATAACAACAATTTGCTCTGCTCTGCTTCAGTTGAAGATGACTGTCACACAGGAGAGATCTCCTACAAGAAGTCCTACATGGAGAGCTCGTCCAGTGAAGACGACCATTACTACCGACCCATCAGCTACTCGCAAACGCTGGGTCTTGGTGGTGCCTCATACCGGACTGAGTCAGGACAGCGACAGGCATGCATGTACGCCAGTGCTTCACAGGCTGTTGACACTGTTCCGAGCCTGGAAGACATCAGCTGCAACACCTGGGCTGGAGTCTCTCCCTACAGCAGTTGTTCAATGCAACCAATGGAGCGGTTGCCCTACCAGCACTTCTCCGCCCACTTTACCTCTGGACCATTAGTGTCCAGGTTGAGCGGGGTGGCCAGTCATGCTTCACCACAACTGGGTGATGCCCATGCCATGTACCAGGGTTCTATGCCTCACCAGACTCTGAACCGTCAGTGTAACCCTGGAACAGGGATCCAGTCAACCAGTAGCAGCCTGCAAGGGAACGAGTACTTGTATACTCATGGCATCCCTCGCACCCTTTCGCCTCACCAGTATCATGCTGTACACAGTGTTAGCATAATGCCTGAATGGAATGAAAGCAGCTAATTGGACAGTCATGATCTACAACAAAGGCATTTGTTTGTATTTATATTGTCATCTTCTACTCTGTGCAATCATCTGGCATAATCAGTTTTGGCAAAATCCTAAGCTTGGACAAAATTAACTGGTTACTGAGTAGAAATGAAAAGCTGACCAGTTCAGCATATTTTTGTTGTAGGCAAAAAACACAATACAGACTTTTAATCATTCTATGTGCAGTTTTTTTTACTGGCTTCTGTAAATTTTCATAATGCAATGTGTACATCAGAGAACAAGAAAGTGACTATGGTTCTTGGTACAATGCACATGGGACAATTTTACTGCATTATCCATGGTAATATAATGATTTACCTTTTGATGTTTTGTTATGCCTTGTTTTTGTACTCTAAAATACTGGAGGAAATTATGTAGCTTCTTTTAATGTGTTTATACAAATAAGTTGATCATTAGTTCCACCAGTTGTACCAGTTGTACTACATAAAATGTCTGAAAAGCCTTTTTGCACACTTTCATGTAAATTTAAATATGCCGGTTTGAAAACAGATTTCTAAGTTAATAAGTGCATATAAATGCAGAGCAGTTTTACATATTCAGGGCTGGAGTATGAATTTGTTTCAATTTTTAATCATCCCAACAAATGTATAAAACTTTACATTTTTACATTTTATCATATCAAAGGCCTGTCTTTTAGTCATAGTGATGTGCCATAGTATTAGATTGGTACTTTTTAATAACACTTTTATAACTAATGTTTGGTGTCAATGACCAGTTAAAATATCTTAAGAGTACAGGCATAATTCTACACTTGAATTATAGTTGATTTCAGCTTAACAAAGCAGTCCAAATGATTTATAAAAGAAATGGTCAAAATGAGACTTTTTAAAACAATCAACAGTACTGTGCAAAAGTGTTGGGCCACCAGTAGATTTGCTTTTTTAAGCAATGCTAAAAATACCATAAACAACATATTCTCCACAACTGGATCCAACATTTTTGTCCAACAAATTCTGGATTTTCTGAAAAACTGGTTTTGTTAGTCCCTTTTTGATTGATCTCCATTCCAGTCTTTGTTAGCTTTAACATTTAACACTCTCAAGACTAAGCTTCTTTGGATTGTATAATGATCAGCTTGACATCTCAATGAAGCTGCCAGTTGCTGCAAGTGCTCAAGGGTAAGAGGTCACACTAACTACCTACCATTTTAGTTTATAGAATCTGCTTTTTGTTGTTGTTGTTGTTGTTTGTTCTTTTAAGATCTTTAATACTGTGGACAAAGTTCCAGTATTTTCTGGTTGCAAGCTCATATTGAGACTGAGAAATACAGTACCTATATATGGTAATTATACCATTGCAAAAACAAGATATGTAATACATTAACATTTACATAATTTGGGTTAAGGGCCTTGCTTTAAGGATCCAACAGTGGCACCTTGGCAGAGGAAGGATTCAAACCATTAGAATTAAGCTAATGGTGGACTTTGCACAGTACTTTATATAATATAAATATATAACAGTAAGGTATAGGTTTGATTTGAGACACTTGTTAATAGTATTTAATTGCTTTTTGTTATGTTACCTTAAATATGTTAGTGTCTTTCCTAATGTAGTCTAGAAGGTTCTTTTTTAGGAAAACAAAGCAGGCTGGTTTACACATTTGTACACTTATTAAGGAGCAACGTGTGCAGATTAATTTGTATTACATGGCTGTAAATAAAATACAAATTATGTAGTAAACAGAACTAAAATAAATCAAGAAATTAGAGAACTTCGCATGTAATTATCACATATAAGATTTCTCCAGTGGTTCAAAGCATACACTCGCCAGCCACTTTATTATGTACACCTATTTGTTTCCATGCTTATTGTCCATTTGTCCATTTGATCAGTTTCACTTACCATAGATGCACTTTGTAGTTATCCAATTACAGACTGTAGTCCATCTGTTTCTCTACATTGTACAACACCATTGCTCTATTCTGTTCACTAACAATCAGGACAAGGGACGTTACTAGATTACATGTCCGACTGGGGCATACAGAATTTAACGAGGCACAGAACTCATGCTTGTCAATCAGTTATACAGGTACAAGTGTGCATAAAATAAGTGTGTTAAACATTTAATAGGTCAAGTGATTTAACACTACGAATTTTTTTATTAAATGCATTCATTTTGTTTATGCTAATGTACTGGTGACTTGTTTCTTTTAAATATTTGACTATGTCCAGTACTTCGTGCAAAAAAAACAAACAAAAGAAACTGGCTCAAGCAGTCCTGTAGTTCTGGTCATTAATCCATGACAAAATTGCCTTTTTATGTTTATTTTAGTGGAGCATAGCAACATTGTGTCTGATGGTCAGGCCAGGTTAGGACCTCCCTATGGACCCCCACAGATCAGGAACTCTCTGAGTGCTGGATCATTCTCAGCGCCGCAGTGACACCGATGTGATGGTGGTGTGTAAGTGTATGTTGTTCTGGTATGATTGGATCAGACATAGCAGTGCTGCAGACAGTGCTGTGTTTGATCCACTCATACAAGCACAATTTGGGATTGGCCTTTTAAGATAATATAATATTGTCAATGGCAGCACGGTGGCTCTGTGGCTAGCACTGCTACTTCACAGTAAGACGGTCCCAGGTTCAATCTCAGGGTGGAGCGGCCTAGGTCCTCTTTGTGTGGAGTTTGCATGTCCCCCGTGTCAGCATCGGTTTACTCTGGGAACTCCGGTTTCCTCTCACCGTCCAAAGACATGCGTGTTAGGTTAATTGGTGTTAGGTTAAGGGTCTCTAAAGTGGCCCTTAGTGTGTGACAGTTTGCGTGAAGGTGTGTGTGTGCCCTACGATGGATCGGTGCCGTGTCTAGGATTGTTCCTGCCTTTGTGCCCAGATTGTGGGGTGGGCCCACGACCCATGTAGATTAAGCAGAAGATAATGGATGAATGGATGGATGGATATTGTAAAGCTGCTTTGAGAAAATGACCATTGTAAAGTGTAAAGTGCTATGTAAATCAATTTGACTTGACTTGCCAACACACCACCACCAAATCTATATAGTAAATAAAAAGAAGAAATGATTAAATGGACAATGAGTGTCACAACAAGGGGGTGTACATAATAAAGTGGCCAGTGAGTGTATATAACTAACTTAATGGCGTTTAATCCTTTACAGATTTTCAGACCACTACAGATCACATCTACAAACCACTGTACATGTGATGTGGACTGAACCAGTACAATAGATAATCATTTTCCAGACTATTTTACTATTAAATAGAACCGACACTATACAATTTTGCAGTTCAACAGAAACTAAAACTTATGGGTTGAAATGGCTTCCTGCAACTGTAATGTGCCATTATGAAACATGTTTCTAAATCAAAATCCCAACTCCCAGTTGTGTCAAGCTTTAGAAAGCATCAGCTCTTCAGACAAAATGAAGTTAACCTTTGATCCCCTTTTCTCAAGGGACATGTGCACTGTATTATACTCCAAGCCAGAAAAGCTTGTACGGTATCTTAGTTTGGTGGTGAGTGAGGTTTTTTGGGGGCTGCCAAGTCTCAGATGATATATGACATACAATTATTAATGATTGGGAGGAATTTCAATTAGGTGAGGTTTTGATTTAACAATATGGCATCATAATTAGGTACATTTCATTCCCATTTTCCTGTTTTGCCAGTAAACTCTTTTTATAAACACATACAAATAAAATGAAATAGCATGCACAAACATGAATTGAAAAAAACTACTTTGCTAAAAGTTTTAATTACCTATCTACCATAATATAACAAAATGTAGTTGGGGCACTGAATTGCTATTCACAAACAATGTGGTCCTGGAAAGTATCACATAGGTTTTCACAGTGTCTTCATTTTATCTGTGGTTAAAGAAAGTGAAGAATGACAGCAGTGAAAGCAAAACTGCAGAAAGATCACTTCATAGTTGCAACCTCCCCTTTTGCTTTTTCCCCTTCTTGCGTCCTTCCCTTTGCCTCCATCTCTGGGCACGTCTTTGGCCAAATGTGGTGACCTTATGCCTTTGATCTGATAGATGGAACCTCTCTGGACTACCTGCTCCTACACGACTGGTCTTATCCATCGCTGAACTCCTTGACGTCGTCCCCCCACAAGCCAGAGAAATTCATTAACCCTGTAGGCCATCAGCCCCAGCCCTGCTGCTTAATGTCTGATTTATTGTCATGTCTACCCCACACATCATTCAATCATTTAAGCATTTGTGTATAAGATGAGAAAAATTACACCAAGATTTCATTTAAAGATACTTTAAGACTAAGTGCACTCTAACAAACCATGGTTTAACTATATGATGTCCAGTGTACAGGGTTAGTAACAGCAGAAGTCTGGGTTGAGTCTAGGTAAAGATATGGCTTTTGTGTAATATATATAAACAAAAGGTAGTTCTTCTATGCATTATTTGCTCTGTATTATTATTTTTAAATTCCTACTTTTGAGAATACCTACAAAAATGTGCTGCGTTCATTTTTAGATAGGTATTAAGCAAAGCCGTAATGCACGGGGTTACAAACGGCAGGCAAGCCAGAATTTTTTTTTAAAGAACTGCAAAGTCAAGTCGGAGTAATGATAAGCCATGGCCCTTCTCAAGCTAGAATTGGAAAAGAAAACAAATCATTGCTGGGTTGCCCTGAATGAGTAAAGAGAAACAGAAAGAACAAGAGCATTCCACAGGGGAGGGGAAAAATGAGAGAGGGGGGATTACTTTATTAAGATGTACTGAAATGCAGCTAGCAAGTGATGAATGACTAGTTCAAAAAAGAAGAGTCTGGAGCAGAGAAAGCTGTCTGCTGCAGGAACCACCTTTTCATCTACTTTGAAAAGATTGCTTGGGCCACACTGTAGCAGTCAAAACCCTGGCAAAGGACCACCTCGTTCTCTGCTAGCTCTAGTATATCAGACAGCTACAGTTGTTACCTCCTAACTGATAGTAATACCCTAGGAATAGTAGTAATAGTCATTTTTATTCTATTATGAGTTTAAAATCCACAAAAACAACATACATAACATAAATTATTCTTATTATAATATCACAATCCATAAAATGTCACTCTATGTGCAACCTAATAAACCTTTTTATGATTTAATACACTGCAACAGTCAACTGCTTACATACATAAACCATAATTATGAACATGTTGATGCCACACATTAAAAAAAAATCATCAGAATCCATCCGTTAGTTAATTAGTTCACTGTTTTAGTCAATAATAACTATTGTGTTTAATTATACAGATTACAATGAAATAACACCTAATTAACTGCATACATATTGGAGAACACTCTGAAGAGTATAACTAAAATTTCTCAAAGCATGTACAGTAAGTATACAGTACAGTACGTTATACAAGAAAGCTCCATGCAAGCAATATTTAAATGTGTCAGAGATTCAGCTAAATACAGTATCACCAATGCCACCATATGTTTAATTCATGAAAATTCACAATAACTATAACAAATACAGTAATGTACTGTCACGGCCCTGTGTAGGTCAAAGCTGACACTTAAGACATCCCCAGGCAAATTCCTGACCCAGCTGCTGTTTATGTACAATTTGCATGTTCTCCCACATCTGTAGGTTTCCTCTGGACACCCTAGTTTCCTCCCACATTCCAAAAACATGTGTTAGGTCAACTAACAACTTTAAAGTTTTCCAGTCTGAGTAATTTTATGTGAGTATCTCCCCTGTGATGGACTGGCATCCCATCAAGGGTAGGTTCCCTTGCATCCTGTGAAAGCAGTAGAGGTAGAAGTAAGTCACAAGCAAGTATACAGTCTAAACCTTCAATACTTAAGCAAGTCCAAAGATCCTGGGATAATATTCACACAGCACAAGCCAAGTCTTAAGTCAAATCATGAAATTATGACTCCAGTCCACATTTAAATTAGTTAAAAGACAGTGGTATAGCGTTGGACAAAAAAAGAGTTGAATTTCATATTCAATATTAATAAATACTGTTGCATTTTTTGACATGTATTTAATCTTTCAAACCCAATATGTCAACAACCCAAAATTATATATAACTTGCCATTTTACAGTCAAATTTCTGAATATTGGTTAAATATTTAAATGTTAAAAGACACAGCTGCGTATCTTTCTTTATGGGTTTTGTAGTGACGGATAAAGTTGGATGGTGTGGTGGTAATGTCGCTGATTTTTTAACCTTGCATATCGCTGTTCCCTTTTTATAAATTTAATCGACAACATAATCTGTAAATAAGTTGCTAGGTTTGTGCAAATAAAACCAAAGTTACCCAATTACATTTCATAAACAAAAATTTCTAAAAATCCCTCAAATTTCTCTGTACTACAAACATTTCATAAATGGGTAACGGAATCGTCTGTCTCAAATCCAAGTCAAGTCATGAACACCAAGTCAAAGTCATGTCGAGTTTTTTAAAATCAATATTAGACAAGCAAGTCCTTAAATCCGTGAGTAGTACATTGTACCCCACCTCTAGTTACCCATATCCCTGCAACCCTGAAATATATTAAGCAGGGATTAAATAAATATATATAATACTGAAAAAGTATAAACAAAAATAGATATAACAAAGTGTGTGAACTGTAGCTAACTGTCATATGCTGTTAAATCACTCTTAGTTCAAATCAGGTACCATTTAACATACATGTGAATGTCCCAAATGGCAGATTTTCAAACTAAACAGCATCTCAAAATAGTATGTCTTCATAAAATGGAATACGATTATGAATGATAGCATGCGGTTTGGGACGGGGCCATTGCCTTTTTTGCAGAAAATGGATGTGCGTTCTAAAAATATGGTCATTAGCTGGCAACAGTCTTGTGTCAAGGGTATTTCAGAGTTAAATTAGCATATGTTGATATAAATAATTTGATGAAAATGTAACTCATAGAAGCAAAATCTTAGAATGATTGCAGGAAAGGTACCAATTAAGAAACGTCTCACCGTTGCCACTGAATAAACATGATTCACTGAATAAAGTCAAGCCTCCAGTAGGCAGCACATTTTCTGGTTCATGTAAAGATGTGCAGCATATCAACAGAGACATGTATCATTCAGATTAAAACCAGAATCAACATCAAGAGCTAGCTTTGCAGTGCTCAGATGGGAACAGAGGGCCTCTGCATATCCTTACTTTCAGTCTTTCAGCACCCAGAAGACTACAGCTTCAGAGTATTTGCTACAAAAAGAGTAAGAAACAGAACTGTGTAGTATAAGGCTTGTGAAGGCTATTGGAGTCAAATAAAATAAATTGTAGCACTTATTAAAATTAAATATATATTTATATGTATAATGCATTAGGTAATGCAAATGCGTAGTGTAGTAAGCTAATTATTGGGCTATTGTTGTATTTTTACACTACAAATGTAATACAACATTAACAATGTAAAGCAACTAGTAGTACTGAACCATTATGGCTTATGAAGAAGGAGGGATGAAGATAAATTCAACTTATCAGCTATCATCATCATTTCAGCAATCAAAATGCTTTATCGTAAATCATAAATTTACAAGTTTCTCACCAAATGATTCATGCGGTCTCAGCTGGACTGGTGAAATAATGACACTGAAGTAAAATGCAGCCATATCAGATTTTAATCTATGTCAGAGCATCTCCATCCATCCTTGTCAAGGAATGCCTGGATAAAAAGTAGGTTTCCAAACTTAATCTAGTCCTAGGCCTGGAAAATGGCTTCCAGCTGTCTAATCACTAAAGTTGATAAGGCACCCCATTCCTTCCACCTTGAGGCAGTCTGTGGGAAAAGGTAAAAGTCCTCTGGAGTACTTTTGTTGTTAGCTAGTTATTTCACCTGCGTTTGGACTCCATATGGAAAACATTGACTCCTTACTATGCTGGGAGGGTATTACGTAGAGGGTCTGTGTCATTTCAGACTCTGTCTTTAATTGTTGACAACATCACTCTTACTCACTAACCATATAAAGCTTCAACTGGCATATTTTTGGGAATACAATTATATTACTTATGATTATATTTATCCTTGGGGCAAAAATAATTATGACATAAATGTAAATGGAAATTATAGAAATTATAACAAATTAGGTCATAAATAATCATTGACAAATAATAATGCACCCAAAAATAAATGTTGGATTGCTGCAAAACCTATGGCTCAGGCTGCTATGTAAATAATTACAGTTATGGTTTGATTAGACACTGTGTCTTGCCAAAACAGGGCATAAAGTACTTCCCCCAAATTCGTCTTTTGGGTTCAACTTCTTTGTAATAGTTTGTTGACTGCTGACTTGACATGCCTTTTACCATGCAAAATATATTTTGCCCACAAGACAGCATTATTGGACAGAGAGAAGCAGGAAAAAAAATTCCCACCACCTAGGCCATTCTGACCTAACTGTAAGGAGGTGTTGGTGACAGTGGTTCCATGAGGGCAAGCACACATGACAAGTTATGAGCATCCCATACAGATCAGCTTGATCTCCTGACATGCATGCACAGCTCCCACAGTTTCATTGCTCACCATCCAGACACAGGTGGCACATTCACCACACGTGTCATGCCATTGACAGTCAGCCACCGTCACCTTTGTTTGCATTTGCGCCGTGAACTTCTAAGGACTAAAACATTTCCATTTCCATTACATTTCCAGCATTTAGCAGACGCTCTTATTCAGAGCGACTTACAATTGATACAGTCTTACAATCCAAGCAATTGTGGGTTAAGTGGGTTTACTGATGAGCCTAGGTTCTGTTTGGGATCAGATCAGTTTGAGTATGAAGGTCTCTTGTTGAGTGCTTCAGTCTTACCTTTACTGTGTAATAACATTTAGTACAACAGTCAGTCACTTCTCGTAGTGATACAAGGGACACTAACGGATTAGCGATGTATGCAAGACATCCTGCAGTCACATGTTTTCCAACTGCCATTTTCCTGCAGGATAAAGCTCGCCCAAGCACAGGAAGGGGTTCCCAGGAATGTCTCCACCAGAATGAAACACTTCTTTGGCCTTTCTTCCAGACTGATCAAGAAACAGGTGTGCAGGGTCTACAGGGCCAGCTGCAACATCTGTGGACAAATAAATATGATTTCTCAAAGCATCACCGTTTCTCAGTAAAGTAATGTCTAGTATTCTTCTAGTATTAGGATTTTAAATTGCCATGAACACATCCAAACTATCTAAATTTTACAGTAAGAGTGTTCAGTGTTTAGGATTCCTAAATATGCATGCTGTTGCATCAATTGATCATTTTTGGGCTGAGCATTACAAACTGGAGCAGAATAAACAGGGAAGAGTTCATCACGATTGGTGGTCATTAGAGACATGATGCAGTAGTAATGCAGTCACAAGCCCATACAAGGGGGAGTGAAGTCACTGGAGGAGAACTTCCATGAAGTGGCAGACCTGACAGGAAACCTGTGTATGCAGCCCATAAGATCAATGAATTAACTGGAGACCCACATAATCCCCAGAGTTTATAAACCATCAAAACAAACAGGCCAATGAGTCTAGCCACATTAAAATGGGTAACCCTACATATACAGTGCATCCGGAAAGTATTCACAGCGCTTCACTTTTTCCACATTTTGTTACGTTACAGCCTTATTCC
>JAUZSU010140426.1:0-15605 GCA_034780255.1 Parotocinclus maculicauda | reverse complement strand
ACCACATCCAACAGGGTTAACTGTGGACGCAAGAGGAAGCTGTCTGAAAGGGATGTTCGGGTGCTAACCCGGATTGTTATCCAAAAAACGTCAAACCACGGCTGCCCAAATCATGGCAGAATTAAATGTGCATACATATATATACATATATATATAAAGAAAGACTCAGACAGGGTGTTGTTCAAAATCCTTTCTTTCAAACAGTTACAAATCAAATCCAAACTTAACAAAATATTAAATTTGAAATCTTAGGAAAAGTGAGGAAAATGTTTAGTCTCAGGTATTATGCTATGGTCAGTATAGCCCTTTCTCTCTTTCTCCTCTTTCTCTTTTTCTCCTCAAAGCGATCAGTGGCATCAGCAAAGAACATAACATCCTCCCTGCTCTCAATCTCCCGCTGCAGGAACTGAAGGCCTGCACTGTTAAAACCCAGCACATCCTAAAGCAGATGGACAGAATGAGTGAAGTCGATGGTAAAATAGAGATTGAATGTTGCATGTTAAATGATTTTTACACTTACCCTGATCTCACGCACTCTACTGAACGTGTTGGTCCTCAGTTCATCAATGACTGACAGTAGTGTGTGGTTACTGGTGATTTGGCCAAAGTGGATTCTTTGACAGAATACAATCATTTAACTCAAATGTTAATTAAAATGCAATTAACACTATGGTACATGTGGTGTGTAAGACGGTGTAGGAAATACCTGAGCAAGAAGAAGAGGCAGCGGCATATCAGCTCCACCTCCTGGCCGTGTTGAATATAGGCATTAAAGAGTGACAGCAGGTCAGGGATGTAGGAGAAAGGCAGCACCAGTAGGGACACCTCCAACTCACTGAGAAACACAAGGAATATAAGCATCATTCATAAAACAGAAAACTTATATCCATATGCACAAGCAAATGTTAAACTCCACTTTAACAGTAGGTGGAATAAACACACACCTCTAAGTGCAATAAGATGTTTTTTCTTTTAAGTTGGGGTGTAATGACAAATCATGGCATGATGCAACAATGTCACAATGTCACGAAGATATACAATGTCACATGCAGTCAGTTTATTACACTATCTGATGCAATTGCCAGAGGGTGTAATTATACAACACGCATCCCAGACGCATTAAGCATTATTTTTAATTGTTATTCTTCAGGAATAAAAAAAGGAATGGGTAAGCTAGAGTATTTTATATGTTTTGGTTTGTTTGAAACATACACAAGAAAATGTGACACCGCTTACATTATGTAAATGCTGTATTAATATCAAAACAGGTATTAAAATGTGACCAATTTGGTTTGAGCATTTTTACAGACGAGATGATTGATGTTTTAGTAATAATCAGAAATGGATATTTTCAAAGATCATCCTGTCGAAGCATTACAAATGATCAGTAATAATACAGTTTGGAAAAGACATAAAAGTTCAGCATAATGTTAAAAACAGACAGGATGTAAATTCCATGAAACTCCAGCAGCGGACACTGGTGGACCTTTTAGTTAAAAATTTTGGTAAAATGTTCCAAAATTCAATTGTGTGGCATTAGCACAATGCATAAAAATTATGCGGTCACGAGTCAAGAATAACTGAAGATACTTTGTTACTATAGTTTGAGTCATAAAAGCCATTTTTGGGTGCGTTCAGCAGACAATCCCCTACCTGGACCGAACTTTCTTTATGACATCCAGGACATATTGAGAGGGCTGTAGGCAAGCAGATGACAACATTAGTATACCACCAAAACTATTTACTATACCATGGCAACAGTCTAGTTAAGTACTACATAAGTACATTTAATAATGCAGATGGTTTTAAATTCTGAGATAACCACACAATTTCAAATGTGTAACTCCTACCGAAATATTTCCATATGCCACAAGAATTGGGTTCATTGTGAGTGCGGGTAACTGTGGGGATAAAAAGTGCAATGGTCACAAAAAACATTAATATATATGTAAACCAATGTGAACTAACTAAAGAACAGTGTAGCCGTTCATTAAATATATGAATGTAAAAGTCACCTTCTTCCCTGCTGCCTCACAGGCAGCCCTGTGCTCCTCCAGCTTCTTGCTCTCCTCTCTATAGAGCTCTAGTGCCTCCATGATCCGCTCTGCCTGCAATCAGACATAAACCAATTAATTATAAATTATAAAGACGGAAATAATAAATAAGCCACAACAGTCCCAGTTCTGTTCAGCATTGGGTAACTCACAGCTTTGACTGTCTCTATAGTTTTTTTTCCTGCAGCTTGTGCTTCCCCTTTGGATTCTCCAGGGACCTGGGATAAGCATGTAGAAGTGAATCAGTGAGGCATAGATTATTTCTGTATAAAATGGTACATAGGCATTTAAAGGGAACAAAAACAAAAACGTTATGTACCACTGGTTCCTCTCCTTTGGCTAATGATTCTTCAAACTCAGCTTCTCTTTCCTGAAAGTCAATATGCACAAGTGCTTATTTTTGTTACAATTAGACAATGTAACATATTAGCAAAATAAGAGTGTTTAGTGTTTAGAGTAAACCAATGTTTAGTTAATGGCACATGAGCATCAGTGACAATTCACAACAAAAGCAAGGTTACATCGACAAAGCTGAGTTAAGTCAAGACCAACATCAGTAGTGGCTGAGATGATGACTCACAATCACATAATTGTGAGTCATCATTATAAATAAGTATTTGACAGATATGTTAATTAGGAAAAATTATAATGATATAACTATCAGAAAAATACAGGCTATGCTACAAGTGAACTTAACTTTGGATCAGGAGATTTACTGATATAATGCAGATGATAACTGTTTGTGTAAATTCATTACCAGCCCACAAGTAGCAGAGAGCAGCTATCCCTTACACCAAGACAATAGGACCAGCTATAATATTTTGGTCTTTCTGACGCAAAAGTGAGGACCAGCACATGTCCATAGCGACTCACCAGCTCCTTCTCCTCCTCTAGAATGATGGGCTCCCTGGTCCTTTCCCAAAGTCTGAGAGATTTATCATGTGAAGAGGACACAATGTAGTCTCCATTGGGACTGATGGCTAGGCACCACACTTCACCGTGGTGGCCCTGTGGAAGACAACACCAAGGACAGACTAGAATTGTAATAACGATACTATATAGATGTCTTTGGTTTACTGAGCTTAAAATCCTGACTTTCTTGAATGTAACAAGTTGATAACAGCCATTTATACTCTGTAAGCCCTAGAACACAAACATTTCTCATGGAAACAGACGCATGGAGAATAATGCACTTTATTAAGAAATAATCACCTCAAGAGTCTGGATGTGCTCAAACTTGTCAGCATCCCACTGCTTGATCTTTCTGTCCTTCCCCGATGTGAAAAACAGATGGGTTTTGGGGACAAACTGAAGGAACATGACACTGGAAAGAGATAAGTGGAGGGAGAGAAAGGAGCACAAAACAAATACTGACCATCTGGAATGACATCACCGTCTTCTGATTAGTACAGGAGATGAACCAATAACAGACGAAAGGTAAAAACTGATTAAAAGCAGATATATAGGAAATGATTACTGGCACTTCCTGCATGCTGTAATGTTCATCAAGGCTTGGAAGAGAGAGAGACAGTTTTGTACAAGAAAGGGAAACGTCTAGTACCTGTCGTCATGTGCAAACATTGAACGGTGACAGTCACCGAAATCCAGTCCCCAGACCTTCACATTCCTGTCTGCTGATCCGGTGGCTATTAATGCACTGTCCTAAATCACAATTAGTCTGAAATTAGCTAATTATGTAAAATACAGCACTGTGCAAAAGGCCACTCTTAGATTTGTTGTTTTTTAATGGTAATTTACACATGAATATTTATGTATCTTTAAAGAAAAAAACAGAGAGAGAGAGAAACAGTAATTGTTTCATATCCTATAGAGAAAATAAATGAAATAAATATTTCGACAATAACTAAACATAATGCATAATGCCAGGAGGAAGGTTTGGAAACCCCTGGTCCAGACCATCACACTTCCTCCACTCGCTCATGTTAGTCACACAATGCATCCAGGTACCTCCTCATCTCCCCAGAAGTCAGGCTGAGGCTTTTGTTTTGACATACGTATTACATTGTAATGATATAATCAAGATATTTAATTTTATTTGCTACTTGAGCTGTCATAACGCATTAGCTCAGCACTGAATACTGTAATAACACTGTTGCTAATGACAAAATATAAAATCCTGATGTGAACGTCTAAGGAAAGTGTTATATAAATGGCTGTACATTAAGTTTACTCACATGTGAAATGTCCAAGCACAGCACGGGCAGCTTATGTCCATACAAAGACAGGAAAAACTAGAAGAAGATAGAAATGTCTTATCAGAATTATGGTCACACACATATGCATAAATCTACAAGCTGTTTTAAGTCTTCGGAATGGCATAACAATGCAAGTTGTTTTGTAGGCATTTCCTCCTGTTATTTAGAGAGATTTTTACCGTCATGAGCTTAAGGTAGGTTAATGGATACAAGAAAATAGTTGCAAGTGATGGCTGCAGTACAGCGTGTAGTGTGAAGCATGATGACCTGGTGTTTTTTGCAAAGAGTGTGATTTTTCTCAACTTAAAAATCAAACTTTAAAGAATGCATCATGCATGCGGTGATATTACGTTGCTAGTGTTATACAATACTAACCATATTACAGACTAGCATTGACCAACAGAGTTATGTAATATGTTTTTGGCTGGAACCGAACCGATTAGCGCTTACTTTTACAAGTCAGCTGGTCAATTTTTATATTGTAGTTTTAATAGTTAACATAATAATATCCTTATTTAAACTATTTTATGTTGTTGGCATACATAATACTAGGCTAAAAAATAAGTAGTATTCTGTTTCCATGAGTAGTTAAATAAACGCAAAATTAGATATTGCCTGCAACTGGCTGTCGGTGGTGTAGCAGTTCAGGAAGGTACAGGGTTCAAATCCCTCCTCTCCCAGGCTGTCAATTTTAGCTCTTGAGCAATGCTCTTAACACTCAATTGCTTGTAAAATTGTATCTGCTATAAGGCACTCTGGAAGACAGCATGGTTTAAATGACTAAATGGTAGTCATTTAACACAGTTATGCACCGTTTACCTTTAATCTGATCAATGTCCTTTCGCTTTAATGGCAGAGGTCTTAAATTACAATTAATTATAATTAATTATATTAGGCACCGTACTGTGCTGCATGATGTTGTAGTGCACTGAACTGTAATTACCATATTTTACTTAATAATCATAAAAGATTTCTATTTTCATTGCTAATTTATATACCGTTACAATAAGTTTAATAGCAAAAGTCCAGCATCTTATTGGTTGTGGGCTTACCTGTTTGTTAGCTCACGTTTGGACTAGAGAGGATTCTAACTGTAACCTTTTAGTTACTCGTGTTTGTGTGTATGACTTTCTGCTACCTTTCTGTTTCCAGGTGTAAACAGCATTTGTAAGTGTATGTGCCTGTCCTATTGTAAATACAATGTATTTTTAGTAGCTTAAAAAACTGTAAGACTATACTAACACCTGGTCAACATCCATTTCGGTCAACGTCCTGTTTCACAGATGGTAATCAGTGCATACCTATAATTAATTTATCATTGAGCACATGCAGTAAATATACTTCTCACAAAAATTAGGGGATTCTTCAAAATGAAATATCCCATAATGATATATCCCCTACTTTCTGTGAGCTGTGTACATACACAATCATTTCAGCAGTACAGTGTTCCCTCGTTTATCGCGGGGGTTACGTTTCCAGGACAACCCTCGATAAACAAAAATCCGCGAAGTAGGGATGCTATATTTATTGAAGTGTTTATACACTATTTTAGCCGTAGAACTTGCTGAATGTTTGGGTGGCCTCGTAGGGCTTGAATGAATTCAGTCTATAATGAAACTTTTACAAACAGAGAACAAAAAACCGCAGACAAAAACTTGTCTTGTCGGCAAGTAGCGACTCAGGCGGGCGATGCTCTAGTCTTACTTCTCGTTTTTGGTGAGTATTCATCCGCTGAGTAAATACGCTATTGTACTGTTTTTAATTGTTTAATAATCAAGCAACACGCTGAAGTAATGGAACGTTCTCTTTACTTAACACGCCATACATCACCCTCGTATCACGCATGCTCCGCCTATATCAAGCTTACAGCACGTCATATCCTACACATTGAGTAGACGCAACAGCTATTTACTGTAAATCGTTATATTTTATGATTTATAACATTCCTTAATATTTTTAATATATTTTTATAAATTGTGATTCCTTTAATGTAAGAGTTCGGCAAAAACCTGCGAAACAGCAAAAATCTGCTATATATTTTTTCCATTAATATTTTTTGAAAACCCGCGATGCAGCGAGGTCGCGAAAGGTGAACCATGAAGTGGCAAGGGAACACTGTATATAGTCTTTTTCTGCTCTATATACCTTCAGTGTGTCTGTGTAGAAAATTTTCACTGTACAGTCAAGCAGGGAAACAGCCAGCAGTCTCTGATCGGGACTGTAGCGCACACAAAGCACATCCTCATCCAGCTGCAGTGTGCGAGTGTGTTTCACTGTCAGCCTCCTGCAGCAACAGACAAACAATCCAGTCATACACAATCACTGCATAAGCAAACACAAAAACAGACAGTCAGCAGTCATCATCTGCCTCACTTGTTGGGTCCTGATTCCTTGTCCTTTATCAGCTCAAAGTCCCAGAACTTCACCATTTTATCAGCTCCTCCAGTTACAACACCTCTCTAAATATACAAACGCAAACGTTCAGCAAAAAGGTAAGACAAAAACGCTGACTGTACAAACTCAGGTTTACAAGTTAATCAGAGTTTTAGGAATCCTGAGACCTCCCCTCCCGACTCCCTACTTTACCAACAACAGAAAAGCAGGACATTTTAACATCATTTTTGACAGTAATTTCCAAACGTGTGAAGAAAGTACATCTGTTAGACAGTATCACTTGGATCCTCACTATTTCTGAGGCAAGGGGGACTGCTGTATTTTCATTGTTAAAATATTATGCATGAATCACATGCACATCGTTTTCAGCTTTTTAGAGACAAAATAGTAAATAAAATATTTTACTGTTTTAATGGGACCATTTAAAAGTACTTGAGCAAGTGGTTAGCACAGTAACCTCACAACTCCAGAGATCCCTGGTTTCAAGCTTGAAACATGCCTATATGGGGTTTGCATGTCCTCCCCATGTCCACTTGGGTTTACTCTGGTTTCGTCTCACATTCAAAAGATGTGTGTTAGGTTAATCGTATGAAAGTGCCTGACTAGCTGTGAGCAGCATTATATAAATTAAAAAAAGCATTGTTAAGCATGTTTAACATGTGCTGCCATGACTGGAGATGGTTACCCTTGAAATGTTATACGAAACTTTCCAGCTTTCATGACTGATGGACCTACAATTCAGGCACTCACTATCTGGCATTCTGCAAGCTGCCTCATGTTGCTTTGAAATCTCAAAGTCCATACTGCCAGACCTCTCTGAGAGTTGACACATGCTGTTAATTGGCAAGCAACCTAACATATCTCATCTGTGCAGCTGTGTTTATAACTGGGACTAAATACAGCATACTAAATATCCTACAGTACCTGATCAGGAGAAAGACAGATAGACCACAAAGCTCCATCATGGGCTTCTGTGCTTTCCAACTGACTGCCTGATGACAGATCAAATATCTGAATCTTCCCATTCTGTGAAAAATGAGCAGGACAAACACAGACAATAAACATAAGAACCTACTGTATTATCCTCCCCTGTACAACTCATTAAATTAAAATGTCACACTGATGTACCTTGGTTCCTACAATGATCTGTCTGTCTCCAGGGACAAATAGGGAGCAGAGAGCATAATCACAAGTCATGGTACGAATGACCTGCAGTGTGGACCTGAGACAGAAAAACATAAAAGTTAGAAAGAATAAGCATTTTGACCAACTAAACAGCAAAACTAAGCCAGTGCATTTCATATATCCAGACTGCACAAGTCTCAAAACTGGCAGGATTACAGCAAAGTATCATGTAAATATTGTGTTTGATTTAGTAACCCTTAGGGTTATAAAGAAACTAATCACATGTATACTGAGGTCAATGGGAGACATAAGGACACGGGGAGGACATGCAGACTCTACACAGAAAGGGTCTTTTCTATGTGAGGCAACAGTGCTACCCACAAGCCTCGGTAATGCTTATTCTGTCTGGGTACTGACACAAATTACATTCCTCAGGCCCAGGGAGACTAACCTGTTCCACACTTTAACAGTATCTCCAGATGCAGAGAGGACTGCAATGTTGTCTGAGCTGAAAGCCAGAGTCCTGGCGTCTGTGCGGTGGCCGCCCAGTGTGAGCCGCGATGTCTTGGTTCCTGTTGGATTCTTCTCTGTGCTCTTTACACTGTAAGTCTCTATTGTGTTATTCTGGAGCAACAGGGCCACCTTCATCTCCCCATTAGGAGACAGAAGACAGTCCATAGACCTAAAAACATATATTTATAGATATCAGTGGTGGATAAAGTCCCGGAAAGCTGCACGGTAAACGTATAAATACCCTACTGGAAAGTTAAAGTCCCCTCTTAGAATATTAGCTGAACGAAAATCTTAAGGATCTGCTATTTAATGTACTTTAGTATTAAAAGTAATAGAAAATTCTCAGTCAGAATTATAACGTTTATTCTTTTGAGCCTGTAAACGACCTTAAATATTGCACCTACCTCACACGGGATGAAAAACAAGGAATTGATCATCAGAAATGTTCTTAACAGGCTTAATGGTAATTCTGATATAGTAACATTAGTCTTACAGCTTACCTCAATGTGTTTCTTAAGGTTGGATGCGGATTTTAAATGGCAATATTTCCGTATTTTGGGTAAGAACACAGACATTTAATCTGAAACAATTAATCTTTAATTTATTCATTTGTTTTCTTATTCGCTTAATCTAGGTCAGGGTCACAGGAAAGCCAGTGTCTAGCCAGGAACAACCCTAGACAGTTCATCAGTCCATCGTAGGGCGCACGCGCGCACACACACACACACACACACACACACACACACACACACACACACACTAGGGGCTAGCGACACCAATCCACCTAACAGGATCTTGATCAGCAGAGTCCGAGGTCAGATTCGAACCCGGGGAAGATGGTATGCTGAGGTGGCTGCCCTAAACACTGTGCCAGTGTGCGTAATTTATCCACAGATTGGACAGCATGTTAAAAAGCTAATGATCTAACAGCAGTTTTATTTTGTAGTATTGATGTAAGAAAGATGTGAGGTGACATAGTTTAAAAAAGTAACGCAAAGTATAGATACTGTACTGTAATGGCAAATTAGTACTTTGTTACATTACATCATTGATGAATATACAGTACTGTGCAAAAGTCTTAGGCCACCATAGATATATCATTGTATTAGCTATTGTATTATGACCACATATAATTATTTCTCGGTTTCTTTATTAAAATACAAGCAAAAATTACAGAGACTGTGTATGCAGTATTAGAAAACTGAAAACACAGTGGGAAGTATGTAGTGACCTCCCCTTACACTATAGCAATAGCAGCATCTGGCAGCTTCATCGGGATGGCAAGTTGACCCTTCTACAGTCAGAAGAAGCTTTATAAGAAAGATCTTTTGGAAGGGTAACAGACAAGAAACCACTTTTTTCAGAAAGGGAAGAAAGTGAAGGCTAAGATGCTAACGCTCAGAAAGTTTGGAATGAAGATCAGAGGAAAATACTTTTATGTAGTGGCAAATCCAAGTTTTACATTTTTGGGTCCAGTTGCTGACAATATGTTACATATGGTCATTATAATAAAACAACAAATCAAATGGGGCCTAAGACTTTTGCACAGTAGTGTTGTACATATAAAAGTGAAGTGGTGTAGGATGTATCTGAGGATTAGATACACTCACCTGATCTTGGAAGAGGCTTTGATGTTGGTCAACTTCTGAATCTCATCTGTCAGCTTTCGTTCTATGACAGGATCTCCTGCATTAGCGTCACCATCCAGAGATCTGAACCACAGCCATTAATGAGAATTAGAATTTATAGTATAATTAATGTCTGGTTCATGTCATAAACCATGCTTGCATACTTGGCCTTCTTTCTGGCTTTCTTCAGCTTTCTTTCCATCTTCTTCTGAATTTCCTCCTCTGGAAGAACAGCAAAGATCTCCAGAGTGTTATCCAGGCCCTAAAGAGATAAATCGCTCGTTGAAAGCACCGAATACATTTAACAGTAAATGTGTCATTAAAATTTACAATCACAGAAAATACATACATGGCAAGCTAACAATTTGGCTTTTGAATCAGTAATCAAGGTTGAAACTCTGTCTCTGGCTTCTCTTAGAACAGAGCCGGCTTTCTTACAGCTGAGGATCCTCTGCAGAATGAAGTGATAGAGAAAATGTGCTTTCAAATGCCAGAATAAATGAATGTTGACCATGATGGGAATATGCAGAAAAAGTGAGCGCTGAATTTATAAGGAATAGTCAAATATTATTACATCTTGTGGTTCTTCATTAGGGCCATCGTCATCTTCATCATCTTCATTATCGTCGACAAGACCCTTCCCCTTCTTTTCATGTGGCTCCCCTACTTCTTTAACCTTGAAACAAACGAGATGTGATGCATATACAAAATGTATTAGTGACACAAAAAAGAAATTACAACTTGCTTTCCAAGTGCAACCAGAGTCGTGAACCCTATCTACTTACCTCCTCCAGGAAGTCAATGTCCCAGGCTCTGAGCTCACTGTCTGCAGAACCAGTCAGCAGCCTAGTCTCATGATTTAACAAAACCATCCCCCATACCTACAGAAAAAGAAGGAGTTATAAACTATGTGCTATTTTATTACATAACCACTAGAAGAGCAAGCTGTTTATAGACTGAATTTAGGACTGAACCAAATCCAGCATCACACTATTTAATGATTTTTGAGATTAATGTTGCTATATTTTATATTTAGTTTACCTAAACAAATTCATATTCATTTTAATCATGGGGTGTTTGGAATGTAAAATTGTACATGAATTACTTACTTTGCATAACAATATCAAGTATTAAAACATATAAAGTACTGAATAAATTAACAACAAATAAAGGTCCAGCATCAGGTTAGTTTTTGTTAATTCTGAAATAGACTTAAGACGGGCAAATAAGCATGCGGTGTCTCTAAATTAGGTTTGTTTTGATTTTTTTAAACACAGTTTAGAGTGGTGTAACGATATACTCTGTTTCCGGTTCGATTAGATTTTCTCATTATTATTTATTTTAGATTCAATAAAGCACATTTCCTTGTATAACAGAAAAAACATGTATACCCTATAATTAAAATAAATTACAATATATAGTTCAAATTGTAAACAAAATGCTATGTTGTAGGTTCCCCATATCAGAAATAGCCAAACATGCTTTTTATTTCTGGAGTATAACAATTCAAAATAATGTGTGCTTACTAACAATGCTGATTTACTGAATTACTATCATATTTACACCAATGGCAGAACAGCTTAACAAGTCATAAAGTCATTATTTTACAGTCACAATTCCATTCTGGAGAAAGAAGGCAGGCTTTTTAAAACTTTATGCCAATGACAAGACAACAAGTGATGACTACAAGTAAACGTTGAGCACAAGGAAACTTTATGTGATATAGGCTGCCGCTTCAAATTTATTGTGGAATATGACATAGCCAATGCTTAGAAAAAGCATGAAATGCTACCAGACTCAGTAATTTCCTATAATTGCAGAGTAAAAAAGGCCTGGTAATTATTTTAAAATACAGAATTTTATGTTAAAGCTCTGAAGTTTCTGCCACATAAAGCAAAAATGGAAGATTAAAAATGGAAGAAGGTAGGGTAACATCTCACCTCACTTCGGTGGCCCACGATGGTCTTAAAACAGTGTTGGGTGTCCAAATCCCACCATTTCACAAAGCTGTCCTTTGAGCTACAGGAGTGAATTCAGTAGTTAAGTAAATACAATTTAATTACTAATAAATACCATTTCCCTTGATTATCACTTGCAAAATAAATATTCATGCAAAAGTAGAACCAGGATGGAGGGCAAGAATGTCTCATACTGCCTTAACACAGTTTTTCTATGAATATTTTGGGGACCCAGTGTTTCACAACAGATGTGGCATCCTTGTTTTAGCTTTGTGACTGATTCTGATTATCTGAAAATTGAATAATTGGCAGGCTGATCAATCACTGTACCTCTATTCTGCAATCCACCATATTGCACAACTCTATGCAAGCATATCTAGTAAAATCACATATTTGTAAAAAAGAAAAAAAAATGTAATGACCTTGTGACCAGCAGATTTTTGTCCTTTAAGAGCAAAACTTGTGTAATGGCATCTTTGTGGCCCTTGAGCCTGTACAATCCACACTCATTGATCACATCCCACACAATCACATCTGTGTCCTACATAAAGAGTGCATATTATTATTGTATGCATTACATAGCCATTAAAAGCTTTGTCTGGTTCCTGTACAGAACAGGCACAATATGGGTACATACAACAATCCATTACAGTCATTCATCTCACCTTAGACCCTGTAACAAGCCTTGCTCCCAGTTTGTCGTACTGCATGGCTGTAATGGCGGATTTGTGCCCATTAAAGGAGACGTTGCTTTCTCCATTTAACAGGCTGAAGATGTGCACACTACCATCCTCATACCCCACAGCTATGTGGATACCATCAGGAGAGGGGCATAGATGTGTCACCTCATGTTTCTTACCTTGGAGAATTAAAACCTGGAAACATGATTATAAAAAAACGTAAGTGACAGGTCAGAGAAGAATGTCAAGAACCGTTCTGACAAACAGGCAGTACACAGTCAAGCTCCAGCTAATGTGGCAGAACGTGGCACACGTTAGCAGGGGTGGACTATGACAGTAGATGACCGGTTTGGTGTTAGGATTAATGGAAACTAATGAAAATAAGCAATTAAAATTGGAGCACTAGGCATTTTAAAAACATTGCATTGTCAGACTGATATATACATAAAAATCAGGGGATTTTTTTATTATGGTATATTTCATTTTGAAGAATTCCCTAATTTTTGTGAGCAGTATAGATTTTGGTTGCAACATGCTGAAGATCAAATCTTGGCATGGAACCACAAACTCTTCCTTTCAGGAGTCCACAGTTTAGGCTGGTAGGGGTTGAGACTGGTCTTGACACACCCCAAGCAGTCTGAAACCTGTGAACCCCCATTGTGGCCCACCAAGCTTTCCCTTCATAAGCAGCTGTTTAAAATGAAGCAAAAGGACATGTTTCATGCTACGTGCCGTATAGTCATTAATTGGTTCCAGGTTTCTTTGCTTTCCTGGACCTCACAATCCCCAGATTTTAATCCTATAGAGCAGTTCTGTTCAAAGCTTGTCTGTACCACCTTCTAATTTGCATCATCTGCCTGTATGGGTCAGTATCCCTGCAGAATGATGTAAGCAGGGACACTGAAGGCCAAAGGTGGTCCATCACGCTACTGGTTTAATTTATCTAATACATGGCCATTCAGTGTATTCCATCTTTATTATCTCTTGGTAAGAAACTACAATCGCATTACACATTTTACTCGTACCATTCCTGCAATACATGTTTATAACACAATCTTCCAAAGTACACTGTAACTCAGGTGTGAGATGGAAGAGTTCATATAACAGACTTGATTGTTTACCTTTTCAGCCTTTCGTACATCCCAGATGAAAACATGCTCACATGCTCCCACAGCTACATAACGACCCTGTTCTGCTCCTCTCAGTCTTACATACACGATATTCGCCTTCTGACTGCCGATCAGACCGAACACAGCACTGGGGACGTAGCGCAGGTACTGTTTAGTTAAACCCATGCTGGAATATGTTCCCTTACCTTCGGACAGAAAAGGTGAAAACATGTTAGAGAGACGTGTCAATCACATATAGAGATTAGTCTGCACAAATCATCATTTTAAAGCATTCCGATTGATAGCTCACAACTAACCGATAATAACAATTTAGGAAATATAAACTATTTGGGCAACTTTCACAAAACGGTTAGATCACTTTTACAGAACCGTTCTGTACAGCTCAGCCACGATCAACACTACACACGTGCTACACATGTGGTAGAACTACCACAGAATTAACAATCCAGCAATCGATCTACTTTTACACACACAATGCCCATCACAGTCAATACCTTGGCAACCTGCCTTATATGATTTGTTTTCTACATAAACGCTACAGTGTACTTTATTAATCTATACATTAAGCCTTAGCTTCGATTATCCACACAGAGCCGCCATGTGCATTCACAGAAGGCACTGGTAATCAAATACAGATACATATTGTAAAATAGACAAACATAATATTAAGTCATATTTATGTATAAATATATAAATGTTTGCTCAAGTTTATCAATTTAGATACATTATTTATCAACAATAATATTAATACAACTATCGAATTTAATTTGTCGTGTTCGGTTAGTGAATGCATGGTGGATTACTCTGGTCTTGCAGTTTCAAGGGACCGTCTGTGACATTGTGGTCGAGCTAAACGTTTGCCTATATAGTGAAGTGTCGTTAACATATGGGGGTTTCCCTTCCTATTTAACGTTATATTTAGTAAAAGTAAAGGAAAATAAAAGCATTAAGAAGAATGGCATTGGGGTAGCAATTGTACGTTTTTGACACAACCAGACAATTTTACGACCCTCCCTAATAAACAAACTGCCGGAAATGAGCTTGTTCTCGTGAATCAGCTGATCACGTGCGCTACTAACCAGGACTACAAACAAACGTGATCTTATAACTGAGAGCTGTTATTACGCTGCAGTAATAATGATAAACTGTTTTGTATATGGGTGTAAACCGAGTTAGTTGTTGTTGATTTGTATCTACTTGGTAGATGAGTTGCTTTAGATCAGAAGGGTTTTGTTTGCAGTTGACTGGACGCTACAAACTGGTGAGCAACACTTTATTTCTTCTTTCATTTTCATATTTCTTTCAGAGTTCTTTAATTTAGTGTTCTGTGGCCTAATCTCTAGTACACGGGACAAGGCAGAAACCAATCTTAAGGTTGTCAGTCTTAAGTGTCAGTCCATGGGAGGGCACAAACACGCGTACGCACGTTGGGAGTTTAGAGACTCTTTAACGAGACTATTCATCCTAACATTTATTATTTGACAGTGGGATGAAAGCGGAGTACCCGGAGAAAACCTTACACAGGAAGTTCAAACCAAGGATCTCTAGAGCTGTGAGACTACAGGGCTAACCAACATCGTGTATTGTACATGCTCTCACCTGTCACTTTATCAGATACACATTTAACTGCTCTTTAACGCAAATATCTAATCTAATCAAGAAAATTAGGTTTATTTAAACATGGCATGGTTGTTGGTGCTAGATGGGCTGGTTTGAGAATTGGTCTGAAAAATTTTCAGAAACTACTGAAGTTCAAGGATTATTATGGCATATTATGGATTATTATGGCACAAAGCCATGTCTGGGGCTTACAGCAAATGGTAAAAGAGAAAATATAAAGTGTCCTGTAGATATCTGAGTGAAAATGCATTGATCATGCCGGAGATCAGAGGAAGATGGCCATTCTG
>JAUZSU010140415.1:0-15606 GCA_034780255.1 Parotocinclus maculicauda | reverse complement strand
TCACATGGAAATAAGGCTGTAACTTAACAAAATGTGGAAAAAGTGAAGCGCTGTGAATACTTTCCGGATGCACTGTATATGTGCTTGGGAGAGAGTGTTTGAGTACTGTGTTAATGCATGCTCAGGTACTTCCATGTTTGGTCGTGTTAGTTTGTCTTGAGCTGGCGTGTGGGACGTGACCCACCTTGACTCAGTGACCCAGTTCCAACCTTGAACTGGTCTCCAGAAACATGTGCCATTCACGCAGACCATCCAGACAAGTCTCAGAGGCCGCCCCAGATAGGGTAAAGCTCCTGTAGGTAGCTTGCTCATTGAGGACAAACTGGGGTGCTTCCCTTTTTCTGTAGTCCACGTGTCTTTTCATATGAGCCACCAAGCGGTTGAGATGTAGGTGGTCCCACGCCTGCTCATTCCGCTGGAACCAGGTGTCAAGGGTTGGGTTGGCAATGCTTTGTTGTCCCAGGGGTAAAGGATACCCCAGTATGCACTGAAAGGCGATAAGGCCCTTGAACAAGTGGTGCAACAAGTTTGGAGCATATTTGACCCAATCATTCAGTGTTGGAGGAGCAAAAGGTTCTTAGGAATCAATAGTTCCTGGTTATAGTGCTTAAATTGGCCATTGGACTGTGGATGGTAACCTGAACTGAGACACACTGTGTCGCCCCCGGCGTTTCATGAAGCCCCTCCATACCCTAAATGTAAATTGTACTTACCAAACGCTGACAATATCCTCGGGGAGCCCAAAGTATTGGGACACATGCTGAAAGATGAGCTCAGCCATCAGCCATTCGCTGCAATGTGATTTCGTGTGAAGGAATAAATCACACAGATTTTGAAAATTTCTCAAAGACCACCATGATGGTGGTGTTCTCTTGCGAGCAGGGAAGGTCCTGATGGGAGAGTTTAGGGTACTTTACTGCACGCACACTTGCTGCATGAACTCACAAACTGTTGCATGTTGCGTAGCATGGATGACCACCAGCATTTATGTTGGATGATCGCTAGGGTATTTCAGGTGTTGATGACCAGTGAATATGATGAATGGGTGGAGGACGTTCCTCCAGGGCTATAGTTTAATGACCAGAAGCTCCTGATCACCTACAATATAATTCAGGTCAGGTTTTTTCTGGGTGTAGTTTATTCCTCTCAGTCGTGACTTGGGACAGGATATGATGTCAGGTGTCTTCCAGGACATACAGGGATCATGGAGATGTAACCAAGGTAACCAAGAACGATGGGGTGATGTGATAACTCAGTAAACTCAGTAGTGTGATGGTTTCAAAATGCAACGTGATGGTTTGCTGCAAAACTAGGGTTACCTTAACCCTAAACCCAGTCAACTAATCGGGGTGAAGTCCCTGCCGGAACGCCACGGCTGGTTCATTTCACTCACTCCTGGCCGCTAAGGTCCAGAGCTCCAGTGCATAATCCACGATGCAGTGCTCGCCTTGTTTCAGAGTCATAAGCATTTTACCACACCCTCTCACTAGATCCGCATAATCGAACACCTTCTTGAACTCTGCACAAAAATTATTCTGGTTCATTCTGGTTCCACAGAGCAGTAGCCCACTTCAGAGCCTTTCCAGTGAGCAGGGTGGAGAGGACCTGCTGATCAGTAAAGAAGAGGGTACACAGGAGAAGGAAACCCTGGCTTGCTTCTGGGCATGAGATGGATATATTCATTTTGGGCATAAGATGGATGAACAACGCGCGCGGGAGGCATGCAGGTGCTGGTGATGGTGTTTGAGGCATCAGTTGTCATACCTGCTCAAATAACTGAATGAGCGCTTAATGGTGATCACCCACCAGTTGGCCTTGATTTGCAAGTGCTTCAGCGAGCAAGGGTGTACCTGCTGCCTCCATGTAAGGCAAAGTATTCTGTTACGTCCGGTGTGTAAACACACATAAGGGAGGTGTAAAAAGCCATCGCAGGTCTTCATTAAAACAGGCAAACAGAGCAAAATCGCAGAAAGATCACAAAACAAATCCACAAACAGGAGGCAGAGAGAGTAAGACAGAATCAGAGTTCAAGTAAACAAACAACGCAAACGGTAACCAGTATATCCAACAAGATAATGCTCAGTACAGCTCACAAGGAAATCCAGAAATACTTTGCATCTAGCCAACAGATGTTCTGGGCGTTCAAGTACAATGGGGAGATGCCGTTCATGTGCGCTCGGGCACTTCAGCTGTGTGAGTGGCGTTCTGAGTGGCGCATTGGTCGTAACATAGCTACACAAAAAGGAAAGGAAAGTTTGTTAGGGTTCCTACTTTCCCCCGGTGCGTTCGGTCGTCCTCGCCGGTCGCCATTACAGAGCCATTGGTGGGGCGGCCCTAATATCCACTATCTTAATTATGTTTTAATCCCAAACAGCTGCTTCACGTCCTATAAAGGTGTCGTGTTAGTGCTGTTTGGGGCCAGGTCATCGTTATTCCAACGGGGTTCCATCGCCGTTCGGTTCGCGCATCTGACCACCGGCGCCCTTGCACCCTTCCGTGTTCCCTAGAGATAGTGGTTAAGTTCCGGGGGCTTTTAGTGCCGATGGACTGGTATGGGCGGGTAACCCCCAAGGTATTTAGTTTGTTTAGGGGCACTTTGAGGGTTTTCTCGTTCCGTACTCATGCGTTCCTCGCACGCTTTGAGCTAACGCTCTTCAGTTGTCACACCTACCTAGCCTCACTCCAGCCGGGTGGCTGTTCTGAATAGGACACTCCCTGGTCTGGCTTCTTCGTTTCTGAGCTCACGCTCGCCCTCTGGTGCTTCGGCGCTCCTTGCGATCAATTCTCGTTCGCGCTCCTCGTGTGCTCAAGTTTATTTTCGTGTTGTGGCGCTTTGCGCCTTTTGTGTGTTAATCACACTTGTGCTAAAAGCGCGCCCTGAGCTTATATGCTCGCCTTTTTGTGCTTTGCCCACTTCCGCGATTTCTTCGCCCCCTCGCGCTGCGGGCGCATTAGAGCTCACGTTTGCCCTCTGGCGCTTTGGCGCCCTCTGCACTCTTTAGAGCAGCTACCCGGTAGTGTGTTAGAAGTATACGTGTCCGGCGCTTTTGCGCTCTCTTGAGTCTGACTCTATTCGGCTGCTGACTCGAGATATGCCCCGGCTAGAGTAGCCACCGGGTGAACACGCACTCTATAAGACGTGTCCCGGTTTGGCTTTCATTTAATTGCATGCACATTCAAGCTCACACTTGCTCCCTGGCGTTTGGACTACCTCTGTGCCTCGCCATTTAAGAGACGTCCCAAAACCTTGCTTTCTGCACGTTTGCCTCGACTGGCGCTTTGGCGCTCTTTCAAGACCAGTTCGCACATTGCTCCCATTTGGGACGCAACCTCGGCGTGCCACTTTATCCTTTTGGTTTTATTATGTTAGGAGTTTTGCGCTCTGCTCTTCATCCCTTTGCGGTTGTTCTATATTATTTCCCCATTATTATTATAAGTCGTGGGATATGCTTATCCCGCATACCTGGGTCCTAAATAAAAAACACCCCATCTTGTAACAAAGTTAATCTAATCAAACATTTAAAACTTTCAATTAAATATAGGTTAAAGATAATTACAAATAACGTTATTCTGATATTATTTTTGTTTTACATACTGTCCCAACTGTATGTCGAGTGTAACTGCAACTGGAATCGAGTGTACTTCTAAGGTGCACAGTAATCAGATTGAAAAATTAACTATACTGTCTTTTTAAAAAAACAATCCAGTCGCTTGAAGTGTTTTCCATTAATGTGTTCTAGAGTTCAGTTTGACCACACAAAGTAATACGTGGTGGCCAACATAACATGTAATTATACTTTGTATATATAAAGTGTTATTGTAGTGTATTCCAAGTACAAATTAGTAGTCATTGCGCACACGTTATCATGAAAAAGTTGCGAAAATAACAAAACTTTCACCACTACTAAAGAATACACGAGAGTTAGTCTGTTTGTGCTTGTTTGTGTGTGTGTAGGTTAGAAAAGTGAAGAGCTGGCAGACAGAAGCTGTTTGCCACGATGATAAACATGTGGACTGACCATGAAAATGACAGGGATGCCTATAATTAAGGTCTCAAATCTCTCTTTCCCTCTCTTTTTTCTTTCTCTCCATTTCCCTTCCCTTTCCTGTCTTTATTATTTCAATATTTTGCACCCCCAAAGCCCCTCTGGCCTCTCTATCTCTTGTTTAGCACGCTCTCTCATCTGTCAAGAGAAACCCTACACCTTTACACACACACACACACACACACACACACACACACATCAGTAAATTAACTCTTTTCAGAGAAGGGAGAGGCGGGTCACTGCAGGATTGTAGCTGCTCAGCAGAATTTAATATGAGTGGGACAAGCCTTTCTGCAGGGCCATTCCCCCACAGACACATCGATCTTCTAGTCGTGATGGGGACAATAGCAGCCAGGCTCCTCAGAGACACAGACGGCCTTGTTTGACATCTGAAAGAACTGAGTGACCCCGTGTGTGTGTGTGTGTGTGTGTGTGTGTGTGTGTGTGCAAGCTCATTTGTTTGTGTGTTATTCTCTTCAAGCTTGTAAATGTGACATATATATGTTTAATAACAGTATTCAAGGAGCAGGTCAAACAGGTCTGATTTTCATCCTGTTGTTGTCTGAAGGTTATATGCTGTGCTGTGCCATTTCATATCACTATCAAGAAGAGACAGTTCTTTATTTTAGCTAGTATGATTATTTGAGTTCAGCAGAGCTATCCAGAACAACCATTAACCTTAATATATGTGGTTCAAACAGCTCATGAATGCTTCATTGGCCCATGTTGACACATTAATCTTCTGCTATCCCTGTTGAGACTAAGGGTGTGTACCACTTAGGCTGTGTGTGAGTGCGTGAGTGAGTGTGAGCATGTGTGTTCTGTTTTGGACTTATAATTGCATGCTGGTTGAAGCCGAGTGAGTGTCTCAGTGTTTTGGTGTACACCCCCTCCCTCTCTCCACTCTCTGGGGATTTTGTGGCTACACAGCCTGAGCTCTCTTTCAATCCGTCTTTCTCACCCCCCCTCGTCAAACCAAGAACACCTGCAATCTTTTCCCTCCCTCTCTCTCTCTCTCTCTGTTCTCTGAGAGAAACTCTTGCGGTCCCTGGCATTGTGCCCGCTGCATGCGCGGACACTCACCCGAACAGCTCGCGTGAGAGCCAGCTACTCTCCAGGGACGGTGCATGTTTACGTGTCCATGCGTGTTTGTGTGTGCTTGAGTGAAAAAGAGATGTTGTGTATTTTTGTGTGTGAAATTAGGTCTCAGTCAACCATTCCTAAAGAGCTGATCCTTAAAGTTTGTGTGCATAACATTGCATTTTTACACATCAGCACAATAATGGCTAAATCTCAATCATTATTTACTTATCACAGAGTAATCTTATTGCACTTGATCAATTTCAATTAGCAGAAAACTGAAGGTTAAGTTTGTTTGTGTGTACCAACAGGGAGAAATTTTGTACTAGTAACTGAGTAACAAAATAAAGAATTAGAACTGTATGTATGCATCCCTGTTTTAATTATGAAGCTGAGCTCTACCAAAGGGGTGGTACTCTCACTGAACCCCTTCCAGTAAACAGTCATACACATGTTTGGGAACCCCTGGTACAATTGGATGTTTTGTTCTTAACACAATCCCTGTGGCAAACAAACTTAAATATGGCATTTTAAAAAATCAACTATTTTTTAAAGAAAAAAGTTTCCAATAAACAATTCAATTAAGTTTTGATAGCTTGGTGTCCAAACTTTTGCAAATTCCAGATTTAATTTCAAGTTTCATATGATTAAATGTTGTTAATTGCATGCAATAAAATGCTAAAATATGTTATATTTAAGGTATATATTGTTGTTATTTTGGTATTATTATAAATGTTTTGACCAGGCATACCCAAAACGTTGCGCAAGAACACTGTATTAATAATGTTAAGGGGCTCTCAAGATGATCTAATGTCTTTGTGTTGTGGATTCTACAAGATGTTGTTTTGAAGTTCTGCATCATCTGAACATGATTCCATCACATCAGGTGCATTTTATGATTTTCTGGAGCAGTGCCTTTTGTTGTCATTCTGGGTTATTCTGTCTTCAGTGTGCAGCATCAGAATACATGATGCAGGATCAACAACATCAGGTATCTAAAATGTACTCTGATAGGACAGTGACTTGCTAATGTGAAAGAGAAGTTAAACTTGCATATACAGGTAATGTTACTTATGTTAAACTAATCTTAATTTGTTTGAAAAAGCAACACATTTTTACTTTCTTTGCCTTCCTTGTGTTCATGTTGTTTGTGCCAGTCTAACATTAAAGGTGTGTTTTTAATAAGATATTAAACTGTAACAAAAGGAACCCTATCTGCTTAAATGTCACAAGCTGTTATAAATCTACACAGTTGTAGTCACTACGTAGTTATTTACATTAAACCATGCTTGGACTGTGGGAGCAACCCAGAGCACCTGGAGTAAACTCACATGGACACAGGGAGGACATGCAGACTCCACACAGAAAGCACCCAGGTCACTCCACCTGGAAACAAACACAGAACCTTTTCTCTGTGAGGTGCCATTAATTTAACAAAGCTTTAATGATAAAAAAAACTGAAGGACTGTCTGGCACCAATCAAACACTAGATTAAATAAAAATGAGCTCATCCTTATATATTTCTATAGGACTCACGATGGTAGACTGTGACTTGCATTAAACGTGCTGGTATGTGTTCCATTATTTTGGTCTTCAGCATGAATTACTATACAAAAGTTTGCGTAATTGAACTATAAAGTTGTACATGGCTTTATAGTGTGTTGTGGGATTTGTTGAATGATTTTTTACTTAAAGACAATTACTAAATCTTTGGCTGTCACTGCTGTACTCAAAAGTTACATAGAAAACGATGGTTACACAGGAATCAGGATTAACTTTCAGAAACAAGGAGTTAATTAATACAATTTAAGTAAATTGACTTTATTCATTGTATTTATTTATATGGGATTGTAAAAGCATTTATCTAATCTCTATTATGTAAGGAGTAACGCAGTACTTAAATCGATTTGTCACATGACCCTTTATTACTCTTACTCAAGTAATGACAAAACATTACTTTTACTTCAGTAAAGGTGTTTAACAGTAGTTTTACTTGGGAAATATTTTGGTACTATTGCTACTCTACCCATTTCAGATGCCACCACTCAACCTCTAAGCCATTGTAAGGGAAGTGTCAAAATGTCTCGGAAAGTAATGTCTTCCAGCCATTATAACGGACCATAAAAATGCAAAGAGCAATATGAAACTGACATGCATTTTCTAAATGTCATGCTAAAGTTGGGGATTACCTCATTTCTATTTAGTAAACTACTGCCAAATCACTCACTGAATCATTTTCCTGGAACTGAACTCTGGAAGTAGTATTCCTTTATTAACCTGACCACATTTGCCCCAATGATTAATTGATGAAGATCTTAATTTTCAATGCAGCTTGACAGCTAATTTAAAACATTTCGCAAACACAAGGCATATACTGTATATATTTCTGCCTTAAAGAGCAATGATTTTAGCTTTGACTAATTATCTTATTATACAGCAGACAATGATATTATGCTCTAATCTGTTTTTGCTAAAATCACTTCACACTTTACACTTTCACATTGGATGAATATGCTGTAAAGATAATGTGAATTATCTCAAACTTTTGATTTCCTTGCTAATATAGCTTTTCAGAACTCCTTTCCACTGACACACACCTCCCATGCACTGTACAATTATGCAGCACCTGCTAAGTTTTGGGCTTGCCTCATAAACAGCTGGAGACATCCAAATACGATATCCAGCTCTGGAATAGAAAAGCCAAGCTAAGGTCATTTGGGGTTTTTATGGTTATTATTCCGTGACACATTTCTATCCCTCTCTCCGTCTCTTACTTACTCACTCACTCATACACACTTTGATTGAAAGCATATCTTTCTGGGTTTTTCCTTGCCAGTAGGCTGTTTAGTCCCAATTTTGCCACCTCTTTCCCTGGCCCTCGTCCATTGCCTGTGGCATGACCCCAAACACATGCTTCTAATGAAGCAATGCACGGATCATTTCTTAATAGTTTCTTCTTCACTGCAGCCTATTAAGAATTGAACACTTAATGCATATTTTCTTAGATTATAGTATATGGATACACACCAATTCAAGGGTTTATCTTTTTAATTTAAGTAGTCATGTGAGAATGTAAATCACAGGAGGCATATATTGTTTAAAAGTGCCAATCTAGTGTTGAGATGGTGGCTCATCAGGATGATGTGGCATTTTTTTTTGGCACAGGTGAACATTACATTAATTTGTAAAGAATCTGTTATTAACATTAAATGACTAATGCTATTTCCAATCATCTTTATTTTACATATGTATATACTGCATGTCTTTACGTACAGTATTGTGCAACAGTCTTAGTCATTCTGTGTTTTTTCAGTTTACATTTTACTTATTCTTTATGTAATTGTTAGTGGTTGCTACACATTGTAGTTCCCAAAATCATGTCCAGGAGTGGATAAGAAAGTGAATGATATAGCACGTCTGTCATAGACATTGGAGAATAGACTTAAAAGGTGCAACCCAGAGTCGACTGTAGCATGGAAAAATCACACAATGAATATTCAGAGCCAGGATCTTATTTCCAACCCTTCTTCCTCTGGGAACAGTGGGCCTATGTAAGATAGCAGGTGTTAAATATGGTAGAAGATTTAGTGTGAATAGAAACAGGTTTAGTTACTTACTTTATGCAATGCCATGCACAATGACATAGCTAGCAGAGTAAAAACTGAAAAATGACACTTATGCCAGGCCATCTGAGTTCCACACATTGGGTAGTCTCCGTCAACTTTGCCTTTAAGATCTACACAGCCTATGTATCTGATTTAGTAATAAGTCTCTTTTTTCTTTTTACTTTATTTTTTTATTTAAATTGATTATGTTTTATCATAAGTGCACATTCTCTAAATTTGCACCTCATGTATATTTTTTCACACACATCCTGTGAGTTCTGCTGTACTGGATCATGTCACTTCTCAAAGATGTCTTGTGGTTTTGTAGTGTGTGTGCTTGGCATGCCACCTATTGCCATATTTTGATCAGACAGTCCCCAAGGAGTAAGAGTCATGATTTACTCATGCCCTGGTGGACCAGGACTTTTTCCATTGCACATCTTTCTCTTCTTAGAATAACAGACAGAGAGAGAGAGAGAGAGAGAGAGACAGACAGAAAGAGTGGTATGGTTCTCATTAGTTCATTATCATCTCTCTCCTTCCACACTTCCCTCCCAGTCACACACAAAAACACACTCACACAAGGCTGACAACACACAGAGCAGTGGTTCTAAACCACTTTCCCCCGTGGGCGGGGTTGGGTGGTTGGGTGGTGACCACAGGAGGGGTGGAGGTGGGGTGGGACAATCGTGAAAAATACTCACACTCATACTCACTTTCTATCAGTACAAAGGAGATGCAGCAGATCTCCCCTCCCCCCATGTCAAAATGCAAGTTAAATTTATATGAAACAAATCAACCACAGTTTAATTTCAAATCTACCAATTAAAACAAAGAGTTTTTAACATGGTACGTGACGTCAATGGCACTATATAAACATCTGAACATCCATGGTGGAGTCATTTACTTTAGTTCTTCGTATTCACGATCTGTAAATCGCGCTACAACTAGGTGTTTCCGACCTCGAAACCAATTCTTGCCTCATCTTATCGATCGTAGTATCATGTATAGTGTTATTCTTAATTCTTGCTGTTGGGGGGTGGGGGTGTATCCAAGAACCTTAAAGCTCAGGGGGCTGCTTGGGAGAGGTTGCAAAACCATTGATATAGAGCTATCTTCAGTGGAGAGCAAGCCTATACACAGAAATGGACCATTATCAAGAGAAATAAGGACACCCATAATGCCACTAACCCACCCCCCAATAAACTTCTATTGCTCCGATAATAATAAAAAATAATAACACCTGCTTGATGCCATTAATAATTAGTCACCTTGTAACATATTTAGACCAGTCCAGATATATTACATGAGGTCTTGATTCAGCAAATAAATGTACCCAGATACATTATAAGATAGATACATAGATACTGTGTTACAGATACAATACAACAGGCTTTTGTATTACTCATCTCAGCGTTTGAAAAAGCACTTGGTACTTGAATATTCAAGTCAAGTCAAGTCAATTTATTTCTATAGCGCTTTTTAAAATACAATATTGTCACAAAGCAGCTTTACAAAAGAGGTTTGATGTCATACAGAATTGTAGTGTAAGAATTTAGTAAGAGAGTCATTGTGTCCTTAATGAGAATATTCCTGGAGATTTTCACCCAACTGAGGAATTTACACATGCTGATTCTTACATTTGCATTGCTTTGTCCTATGCTTCTGTAAGCTCTTTCGTAAGTCACTCTGGATAAGATCATCTTCTAAAAACAATATAATACATTACCTCAGTGTGCCAAATGGATCTGTTCATGTTTTACAGATTGCATTAGGGTCTCTTAACAATGACACATACAGTACATCACTTAGTTCTGTGTTTCACTTAGGCGGGTATCTGTTCCAAAAACAAAAATAATGTGTTGCTGACAATCATGTTTAATATAGAAATATTACAACACATAATGATATATGTATTGCTCATGACAAGACAAGAGACAAAGTTAATATAGGCATATTCTCCTCTGCCTGCATGCAAACATATACGTAAATGTTATTTCATTTCTTTTTTATATTTAGATTATACAGTCTTTTTCTTATGTACCGTAACTATCTGTTGGGAATTTTGCTGCTAAAAATCTGTAATAAAGGGTTAGCTTTACGCCTAGACCAACAAATTCGCTAGGTAACACTAAAGCAACAACGTAAACAAAGTAAAGTACAGATGTGGTTTCATTTCAAATTATGGTAATCAACTACATGTTTATATGTTTTCTTGTTTTCTTGTTTACAATCGATACTAAAAAGAATTTTACTAAACTTGGATTTGATAACATGTGAACAAAAATTAAACCACAACACAGCACATTTATAAATTGCACTCATCGTGAACTCTGTCTTCCGGCCTCTCCGGTACATCAGGTAGCCACACATTAAGCTGCTGATTATTATGCAATATTTACTCCTGACCATGAACGAGTTTTGCCTTGTTTGTTGTAGATCTGTAGTCATGATCTGAAAGGCTTGTTGTAAATGTCAGTTTCTTAAATCACTGGACTTTGTATTATTTCCATACAGTGAATTTATACAAGCATGCAGTGGAATTACATCTTATTAATTTGTAATTTGATCACCCTATTGAAAAGAAAAGGAAGCATGCATACACACACAAACAGCAGATTTTTACAACAGAGATTGCATAGATTGTATACAGGTCAAATATTTATATTTAATAATATTGTTTTTAAAGGTGACAAACAAAATAACATTATCCAGTACATAAATGCTATTAACTGTGCCTAAAGTCTGAAGTCAATTATTTTTAACTGATCAAAACATGACCATATATGCTTTTCTTTTAATGTTGAAGGGTACATCAAAGATTAAGTTATGTATAATTACCGTCTGAACGCTGCACATGTACCGCAACTGAATTTAACTGAACCTTACTGAATGTACGCATGTAACCATGACTGCAGTTGAGGTGACATATTATTAGGAATCACAAAATGTGCACTCCAGAACCAAGCCCTAATTTACTGTAATGCTAGAACATTTCTGAGCTGGAAAAACTGCAGTTGTGGGTAAGATTTCCAGGTTTCACAATGCATGCAAAATGCATGTTTGCTTCACAAGTCACACAAAGGCCATATAAAATACAATTGTTATACAGGCCAGTGGAAATGGGGGAGCGCTCTTTTTGTGCATATGCCTGGCTAATTGTTATCTCACTGAACCTGTAGCTTCATCATAGTGTCACTTAAAATCATAGACACTCTCTTCTCTCTCTCTTTCTCTCTCTCTGTCACTTACTGCCTGCTTACTTCCAACACATGTTTTGGTGCAAAAAGCTAATTTTACATCAACACAATTGCATAATTTTGTCATTCATTTTAACCTGCAGCTCAGTTAAAGAATTCTCTTGAATTTGTCTGATTTAGTGTTCACTGCATGAACACAGTTAACAGCTAAAGCCTATACAACCATGTTGGCCTGTCAAATAATCAGTAATTAATCCACATAAGACAACAGCTGTTTCTTGATCTCCTTGCAGTGGTTTACTCTCTTTATATTGTGGTCATATTCAGTAACACTTAACTTAAAGGTAATGTGGCAGTATTTCCTGGAAAACATGCAAGAGAATAAGATAGAGGAAGTTGTTTCAAATGACGGCTATTTACTTCAGTTGCCACAGAGACATTTCCAGTAAAAGGGACTCTGTGTGATACGTATGGTAAACAGATGACACATAATGAAACAAGTGAAAGATTAATATCATGTGATCACCCTATACACGTTGGTGACACAGGTGACATAAATACAAGGATGAAGAATGTTTAAAAGTTTTTAAGAATGTTTAAAAGTTTTATATATAGTTGGGGATGTGGATTAATTCCCCAAAAATATTAATTATTAAATTAGCAAAAAATATATCGACAACGACTGTGTTTGTGCCCTACGATAGATTGGCGCCATGTCTAGGGGTGTTCCTGCCCTTTCAACCAGAGTTACCGGATGGGCACCGGCAGGATTAAGCGGAAGATAATGAATGAATACATATATAGACAACTGTGTGGTAAATGTGGGCACACAATATACTAGCTTTATCAGTGAAGACGTGATGTCAGTCTGCATTCCCATATTTAGACAGGTCCATAAGTCCCAAAACAACCAAATACAAACCAAAAGCAAATAAAAGTGCCCACAAAATTAGACAAATCAATACAATCAGATAGGATTCCCAACCAATACATTGGTGGTTTGATTTACAGTTCACTAAAAAATACTGTGTAAATAGATTCCTTTAGTTGTATATATCTGTGAGCCATAATCTTTAGCTGAGCAAAAAAAACCAAAAAAAAAAACGTGCAGGCTAAGATACAGTTCTTATGAAGAATGCAATCAGGCCTGCTTCTAAACCTGCCTTTGTTTGCAGATGAATCAGATAGTTGTTTAGCAGTTTACAAGTTAATTAGTTAGTTGTACAATTTATTAAATCAAAACAACTGGCTCTACAATGCAACCCCTGAAGTAAAAGCTTTGGAAGTATACCGTATACCACCCATTGCCTTTATAAACACACTTACACTTTCATACTCTCTCTCTCTCTCTATCTCTTTCTCTCTCTCTCACTCACTCACTCACTCACTCACTCACTCACACACACACACACACACACACACACACACACACACTAAACACTGCTCTACTGTTCTGTTTATCCTATCCCTCTGCCTCCACCTTTCTCCCTTATCAACAGGGCTTAGGGCAATGTTCAACCTTACACTCACACTGGACGCCTGGATTAGGTCTTAAACCATTAACTCAATGGCTCTGGGCCGACAAAGTCACTCAACACCACTGGCACACAGCCGCCACTCACACTCTGTGTGTGTGGAGGAGGGTCAAGTTTATATTCTCATTGTGAGAAACAAATGTCCCCTCAAGGATGGAAAAATGTGACATTCTTTTACTTTATTAAGACATTTTGGTGCCAGTTAGGTGTTGGTGTATACATAGTATTAATTAGCTACAGTAATTTTAAGCAAATGGAAAGTCCCCATGATGATATAAAGTGTGTGTGTGTGTGCGCGTGTGTGTGTGTGTGTGTGTGTGTGTGTGTGTGTGTAATACGTCTAACACCATGACCACTACCTGCAGCCTGCAGTAGCAACAATACACTTCCTCTCTCCACATCCGTCATGCATTATCCTGTTACGTCTAAATCGATACTACCCTGCATGGATTTCCCTGAGGTACTGGACCCTGAAAACAGAATGGAAGATAAGCTCAACATTCTCAGCTGAATGAAATGTGTGAACTAAAGTTTCTACATTTATGCATGGCATCACCACAGGGTGTAAAGGTGTATCATCAGATAAGCATTGTGTGAGTACAAGCATGCAAAAATGATAAAGCACAGAACTGAAAAAGCTTATTTACTAACAGGTGTTTTTGTGTCAGCAAACTTTTATATTCTTTAATGACATTTGCCACCCAATGGCAAAGCAACTCCAACAAAAAAACAGGCAGTATGAGCCCTAACGCTACCTGCTCTTGTTCCATAGTCAACAATATCACATGGTTTTCTCTTGACGCTTTCTTACAGACACAAAAAAGGCTAACCAATGCCTCTTTTTAGAACAGCTGCTCTTGAGACAAAGTAGAGCAGTTATTAAATCCCATTCTGTATACAGAAGCTCACAGATGCATACTGTTTTGGCTTACACCAGTACACGTGAGTGGCCCATAATAGCCTACACATAAAAACAATGCATAGAAAACCAAAACTGGTGTGTATCAAGCTTTACTGAAAGATGATTCGTAAGCAGAAGGAATGGAAAGGAAAAGTTACTCATGATGACATTACAACATGCAAATTATTTGGTAATATACAAATATTTTAGTAAAAGTGCATATTTTAAAAATGTTTATTCCCTTATTCACTGTGGCTTTGTCCTATATTAGCTGCAGTCTAGTGGGTCTTATAGAATGTTATAACATTTTTAAGTAAATAATTCTGTTTCCTTTATATTAAATGCATTTTAACTAACTTTGAAAATCATTATTTGCTCCAAGAGCTGGTCAGTGATATTGCAATGTTTTTTACAGCACTTGGATTGTAGTTGGAATCTTTTGTAAGTTGCATTGCATAAAAGCATTGAGCAAATTAATAAATGTAAATGTAACCTTTTAACTGTGGTCATGTGTGATGGATGGAAATGTGAGAACAGACAGACACACACTGGATCACATTTGACTCTGCCCAGTTCGTTAATCTCCTTTTTACTACAAGCTTGTGAATTGTTATTTATCACAGGACAATGTGCCTGTGCATTCCCAAACGTGTTCACTATAGTCATTGTGCTCCCTCCACATTAGATGCTAAATGTGAGGGTTGCCAGCATGTACTGCCACAATGTCAAGCACTTGATGCCTGGCTGTCTCTCATGTGACCTGTTCAGCATGCTTGGAGATTGAGTGTGGCACTGCACATGATTGGACAATGAAGTGGCTCTTTGTTTTGCTATACAACCCCCCTTCATACTCCCATTCACACTGACAAGGCCTTATAGCCTTTACAAGCAGTCCCAGTTTGCCAAGTAAAATGGGTACTCAACTTTTTTACATGATAATGTCTTCTAAAATTGTGCAGCTGAGCAAGCCCCAAAGATTGTAAAAGCAAGGCCTTATTTTTGCAAAGTACATATAAATTATCTTTTGCATTTATTGTACAGATGGAAAACACTGAGCATAAAACTACTGAACATTAAAAACTGTTTTTAAAGAGCAACCCAAAAGACCTTAATACACACTCCACAACATATATATACAGTGCATCCGGAAAGTATTCACAGAGCTTCACTTTTTCCACATTTTGTTACGTTACAGCCTTATTCCAAATTGTATTAAATTAATCTCTTTCCTCAAAATTC
>JAUZSU010140394.1:0-15607 GCA_034780255.1 Parotocinclus maculicauda | reverse complement strand
AGACATACAGACAGACACACAGATAGACACACAGAGAGACAGACAGACAGACAGACGGATAGCTAGATAGATAGATAGATAGATAGATAGATAGATAGATAGATAGATAGATAGATAGATAGACAGACAAAGACAGACAGACAGACATACAGACAGACAGACAGACGGATAGCTAGATAGATAGATAGATAGATAGATAGATAGAAAGATGGATAAAATTATTGATCTCGGAGGAAATTTCGCAGCCAGTAGCAGTATTCACAGTACAACACAATCAAAACAAACACAAAGAGACATAAGATATAGGGATACTAAAGACCCCGTCCATAGTATCTATTTAAAATATCTATTGGTGTCTATTTTGAATAGTAGAAGCAAAAAATAATAACACTTTTTTGGAGGGTGCTCACACTAAATTCTGATTTTGTGTACATATTTCCTCTATGTATTTTAATGATGAGACTAAGACATGTGGTCATTATACCATTGTTAAAATAACAAATCTAATAATGGCCTTAGCTTTTGCACAGTAACTGTATGTTTTTCTGTTTTGAGCGCCAGTTTGTCACTGAGCTCATTTACAGCTACTAAACTCCAGCGTTTTATGTTTCACTCCTCTTGATGGCTGATTCAGAATTAGTGGATTTACTGTTGTGGTTTAAATGAGTTATCCAAGTACAAAAGTCACATTTTCCAGTCGACGCACAGACTCCTTTTCCTTAAGCTCTTTGAACTGCACAGCTTTGTCAACCAACGTATCTGATATTCCAATAATTAGAGATTGATTAGGTCTCTGTAAATTTGCAAGCTAGATTATAGCGATTACTTAGTCCGTGTGACCTATGTTTATGTCGCACATGCGCACAGTGATGAGGACGGTAAAATCCTAAAGGACCCCGCTGGAGAGATACATAAAGAAAGTAGCTTCTTAGGGTCACCAAGTCTCCAAAACTGCCATCAAATGCCAATGATATGCCAACTCATTATTTGGAAAGCTTGTCAGGAAAAAAAAATCTTGTCATCCAACCACAAATGTAAGCACCTGGAGTTTGCTAAACACTACTGGGACTTTGACTGGAACTGTGTTCTGTGGTTATGGGAAATGTAAACTGATTTTGCAACAAACAATCAAGGTGGGTAAAGAGTAAAAAGGATGACTACACTGAAAGTATGGTGGAGGGTCTGTGATGTTGTGGAGCTATTTTTCCCCCCGGAGAGACCCTGTGAATCTCATTATGGTACATGACATCATGGAATACCAGGGAATTTTAAATGTTTCTACCAAGAAACTAAAAATTGGTCATGATTGCATCATCCAGCAGAGAAATTACCCAAAGCACATGCTGACCTAAACAAAAATGGTTTATAAACACAGAATCTTATCTGAACTAAAGAGGACAACACAAAACAGAGGACCTAGGACGATCTGGAGACATTCTCTAAAGAGGAATGGGCTTCAATTCCCTGTTCTGCCGTCTCCAACCTTATTAGATGTGATATTAGAAAACTAAGTGCTGTTTTATTTGCAAAGGGAAGATATCAAAATGGTTCTAGATAACTTAAAGCTCTTCTATAATATGTCAAAAGGTCCCTGTTTTCACATGTGATAAATAGAACTAATAATTTATTTAACACGAAAACAAGTAAAAAGCCAGTCTGGTATTATGCTATTATAGAGCATGTGGGGCATCATTTCAAAATGCATGAATAAATATTACTCTTAATGTATTCTGGTATAAAGGATTCCTCTTCAGGGGCACTTTAAAGGTAGGTTAAAGCAGAGAATTTCCATGGCAGTGCTCTGAATTCATTTGTCACCTCAGCGTGTGCAAAGCTGCAGTATTATATAGTTCAGTACTAATGAGTATACTTTAAACAAGATGAATCCCTGTTATAAGAAAGTGGAAATGAGCAGAGGGAAAGAAAGTCTTGGGCTGAGCCGTACAGAGTAAAATAATTTGTGACAAAACTTCTTCTCTGTTCATGTTGGATGGTATGAAAGCTGAGTGTGATGGAGAACTCTTTTCTCAAATGCAATCCATGAGTGAAAAGGTGAACAAATGAGAAGAAATTGTGGTTTCTTATAATCAATTATAGAAGTTAATAAAAATAGGTCTTTTAACTCTGGACGTTGCAGCCATAATCTGGTGGCCACCACAACTGCCAACAAACATCACAGATCCACGAGCAGAGGTGGAAATTAAGAGTTTAAACAGCATGCATATTTGTAACAAGCTATAATTGGTGATAGGGCAGCACGGTGGCTCGGTGGGTAGCACCGCTTGCCTCACAAAAAGAAGGTCCCAGGGTGGATCGGCTTGGGTCCTCCACGTGTCTATGTGGGTTTACTTGTACTCCGGTTTGCTCCCACAGTCCAAAGACATGTGTGTTAGGTCAATTGGCATCTCCAATTTGTCATTGACTTGTGTATGCAAAACACCCCAGCCGTGTAACTGGTAACAGCTGCATGCTGGTCCCAAGCCCGGATAAATGGCGAGGGGTGGAGAAAGCAATGGCAAACTACTTCACTATCCTGCTGAAATACTTAATGGATCACATCGATAAAGGACAAAAATGTGAGGAGATCGATGATCCATTAAGTGACCGAGAGTCGGCTGTGACTGTATAGTTAATCCCATCCCATAATTGGTGTTAATAAGTGCATTTGCTTGTCCTATTGTAAGTCCTTTGTTGTTACAAGAAGCCTCCGTATAATGCCATATGCAAGCAGATTGGATCGCAAAATCTAGCTCATGTCAGAGTATCGGGGTTATGTAACTCAGATAGCAATATTCAGCTAACACTAGATATTACAGATGTGCGCCATTTAACGACCATCTGATCAACTTTAACAACCAAAACTGTAGCAATTATAACAAATTGCAAATGGAAATAAAAAATTAAGGGAATAAACAATTGGTCAAATTAAGAAATTATAAATAAAATTCCATAAATATTATTGATATTATAAATATTATATAAATGCTTTGATGTTTTGTTTACCTTTAACTTAATTTATTATTTTAAATAAAAAATTACTTTAATATTACATTGACTGTTCTGGAAACTAGGCTTTTTTCAAATGGACTCCCTCTTGGTTATGTGCAGTCAGGCAGGTTTTTATTTTCCATTGTGTTGGTATTTGGGTTCTACAGTGCATGCGATTGTTAATATGCATATTCTGAGCAATGTCACGCATTAGTAAAGATTGGTGGTGGATTTGATAACCGAAGTTTAATTAGCACAAAATAAGAATAATAAAATCATAAAATAAAAAAAAGTGTATTTACTGAAGGGAGCGATATGTAGTGCAACTTTTGGTTTGGACACTATACTAGGTATAACGGTATATCTGATGCCTTTATTTAACGTTTGGACAGTTTTCTTGTGAAAATGCACATTATATTTACATTACAGTAGAAGCGAAAGATTTGTGACTACGTTCATGTCCGAACAACAACCATTTCGATAAGCGAACACTTTCACAGAACAACACCATGTTAAAACTGCACATACTGTGTCTGGCAACCAACAGTATCAAAGGTATTGTATCAGTTGTAATGTTAGAAAGAAACTATACTGCACAACCATCATTTGTCAGGGAACACAACACTGGAACCAAACATGTGTTTAGACTAATCAGTCGCAGCAGATTTCCAGGTGTAGTTGCACAGAAAGAAAACCCCCAGACGGCTGACTTTATTAGCAACTATTTTCTGTTCAGAAGAGAAAAGTGGCATGAAGGTGCCACATTATAGCCGACAAGAAGTCTGCACATAAAGTATGGCACTCGCCTTGCCCTCCCCCTCTTCATCACCACGAGCACGAAACACTGCACATAAATCCTCCCTTTGGTAAGTCTGCAACTGTTCCAGATGTTTAAAACTGTTTTTATCGTTCCCATAGTGGTTTGTGGTACACCAAAGCATTTACGAGTTCCTCCACCCATTACCTGCTTGGGTAGGTAAACAAGCGCCTACTTCCTTTGATTTGATCTCATACACTAACAGGGCAGGATTTTAAATTTGTGGTAAACACCATTGTCGTTGGACTAAGGTTCAAAGGTGACCGAGTTAAGGTGGATTAAATACACACAGGGAGTGAAAGTGTGTCGGCTTCCTTTACAGTTGGCTATTAGCCATGCTCAATAAGGCAGCACACCCCACCGAAAATATGCAGTAAAACAACAGGCTAGTGTGACAACATTCTTTTAATATGGAAAAGACCAGGGGTTACATATTAGTTCTGACCGGTTTAAAACAGCAAAACATTTACAATCGTCTATACACACACCAGAATGTACACATTATACAACACATATATACATGCTTTCAATATATTATTATTATTATTTAAAGATTTGTTTAACCTTAGACAGTAATGCTGGAGCAGCTCGGACAATGAGTTTAATGCTTTTAAGAAAGAAGCTTAAACCGGAAGCAGAATATAGGTAGTACTTTCATTCCGTTGTTGGATCCCGTGTGGGTAGTACGTTGAGACATGAGAAGTGCCACTATTAAGCTAAGAAGACCGATGGAAGTCTAAGGGTTGGGCGATATGACAAAAACAATTATGGATTTTCAGTATTGTGGATATTGATCTACAGCACCACTTTAACAGCATTTTATTCACTGTAAAACAATGGACTGTACAAATGAGTTCTCAAATCTTCTCAATTCTTTTCCTCCAATTATTTTGATACTAGCTGTATCATTTTTAACCATGATCCAGATTTCAAGATTTAAGACCAAGCGTAAGCAGTACCAGAGTATTTAATGACATGGGGTCTTGGTTACTTCCTGTACTACAGAAACAACTGATTTTATTTTAGTGCAGATCAGCCACATCTGTGTTTTGACCCTTCTCCTTTTGAATTGCCTTTTGTTCACCCAACTCTGCAACACAATTTAGTCTGTCCAATGTGCATACCAATGAATTTACAGCCATACCTTGAACTAGTTGTCATGCGTGTTCTAGAAAGCAAATTAAGTAAATCAGAGACATTGCCGAATATACAAAATGTTTTAAAAAAATATTTAAAAACAAGTCTTTGCACTATGCAATCGCTCATTACTTGGACAGTCACAAATGGAGAAAAACGTAACATTCAGGGACTAGGGCTGGCAAAAGCTTAACTTGAACTGCAAATATCTATTGTAAAGTGTAAAACTAAAAGGGTATGAGCACAGAGGACAATATTCAAATAAATGTTACTTTGTAGATAAACAAAAAATGTGTTACAGCGTTCAGTGTTAAGCATGGAATGAGATTGCTCACGGAACCCTAACTAGGTATCAATAAGCAGTGGGTTAAATACTTATTTATAGTTTTGAAAGCTGGGAGCCGTGTCGGTGCCAGAAAGCTGTAAAAGGCTGAATCAGTCTTGCACTCATGGGTGAACTGCTCAGTATAAATAGACTGCATGTGAGCTCCTAAACTGGACCTGGGCAAACAATGAAAAAGTGTTCTCTCTCACACAGTACCTTTCAAAGGCCTTGGGGTCTCAGCAGGAATAATAATTGTATTCCTTTGGGGAAATTTGGGGAAAGACCCTTATGTTTTTTACAGTCCATGGAGTCAGGAAACAGGAGTGGATGAAGTGCTGATATGTGATTACGCAATCATACCTGGAACAAATTACAGAAGAGTATTCTGTATGGGAATTTTCTACAGTCGAAGATACGTTTTTTTGCAAACTGAACGTTTGCTTTTCAGTATTATTTTCAAATCTGCTCAGATGCTACCAGGTGATCAAGGGAAGAGTTTAATACCAGCTATGTATTGTAAGCATGTAAGATGAATCAGGATGTTATATTTTTGCCATACAACCCATCCTTATGTCATTCCAAAGAGACTGGAATAGTATTGTTATACATAATGTCCATCCTATTGAGAGTTAATAAGTGTAAAATTAGGCGTCCTTCAAACATTCCACGGCCATTTTCAAAACAACCAAGTTCTGTTGCAATAGAAATCCACTCTGGAAAATTACAAATCTGTCTTCTGTTTGTGTGAAAAAGTTTGTCTTGAGTCTGATGTGCAGTACACCCTGCAAGTCAGACGGCTTCTTCCAAATTAAAAGAGATTTTCCTGTTCCTGTTAACCCGACCTGTTCATCAGGCTGAGAAGCAGGAGCAGAGTGATGATGAGGAGCGATGAAGAGATCTCTCTCGCTCTGTTCGATACGTTCTGAGTCCGTGCTGCACTCTGCTTGAGTGTACTGGGAGGAAGAGCTTTCAGGTCCTGCAGCGCTGCAAAGGCTGCCATAGAGAACTGCACGTCTCCTGTGGTGAGCACATCAAACACGCACGACTGAAAGTAAACGTCCTCGACCTGCAGCATCTCCCTGCACCTGGAGGTGGCGCGCTCCAGCAGGTCAGCGGGGCCTACGGCGCCCAGTTGCGTCTGACCTACGGTCTCGTCGTGCCTCTGTCCGCGGCTCAGCACGTGCGCGTTGATGAGCTCGCTGCGTGGGCAGCCGTGCAAACACAGCTGCAAGCTGCTGCTGTCCTCCACCTCCACCAGCTCCTCAGGAACCCGAATGGCAAAGGTCAGGTAGCGGCCGACCCGACGTACAATTATGGACGTACCCAGGTGGCGAGCGTGAATGGTGACCTGGCGTGCCCCACCATGCCCGCTGCCTTCGGTGATGCGCAGGCTGCCAGAGTGCCCGCCGCTGCGTGATCCGTCCTGGAAGGCTGACGGCACATCATCTGTGGTGGCCTGGTACTCCTTCTGCTCGGTGCACTCACGGTACGCTTTGAATATAACGGTAATCTGTGAACAGAACAGTCATGATCGATAAATAAACAGAGAAAGGAGATTGGTATGCAAACTCCAAACTATGCATATGATAATGGAAAGCACAAAGAGCAGCAAGTTCTCTTTTGAGAGGTGCAAATCTAACAACAAACATATTAGCAAACAAGAATGAAACGAATATTATATTTAGTTCCTTTTAAAATCTTTGCACATCCTCTGAGCAGTTTATACATAGTCACTGTTGTAATACTCATGTTCTTCATGACAACTCATCTTACAATGTTTGTAGATTTTTTGTTTATATAATTCAAACTCTGCAAATGTAATACACTGTCGTCATCAAAGAAATCCTTCAGAGAAATAGGACAATAGAGGGGGGAAAAGACATCTGGCTTTTTGCTTTGTTTTGAATTGCCTTTTTAGGACTGTTCAGCTTACAATTGGAATTCTTAAATATTAAATATAGTACAAAATTCTACTTGCTTGTTTTGATCCTAGCTGTCACCTACTTGACCTTATCATGGTTATCTGGAATCTCGTGTGCTACAATTTCCATAGGAAGGTTTCAATCATAGGAACTTGTGTTTAATGTGTGTTTCCACTACAGAAAAAGGGTTTACAGGTTAAGTAAACTGGCAAGTTCATCCTCGTGTAGGATAAAACAAGCTGTACATAACTGACATGAACATACAAAGCTTAAAATGTAATTCAGCAATCACTAAATGTCTGTTTACGGTGTCCAAATTATCTCAATGTAATCTCTTTACTGTTTGCAAGAGTGTTGGGGTCTGTGGACTGGGACTGCGGTAGCCTAGCGGTTAAGGTAAGCCAAGCTGCCACAGTTGGGTCCTTAAGCAAGGCCCTTAACCCACCATTGCTTGAATTGTAAGACTGTATAAATTGTAAGTCGCTCTGGATAAGGGCGTCTGCTAAATGTTGTAAATGCAAATGTGTGTGTGCGCGCAAACATTCGGGCTGCCCTCGTGCTCTCTCTATTGGAGAAGCTACGTAAAGTATTTTGGTTTTCAGCTCGGTATGTAGTTGCAATTTTGGATTCAGACAAAATTCATGTATCACTCTATAGAGTATAGAGAGTTTCTGTCTCAGCACACAATTAATACACAAACACACACACCCACCATAAAGATCTGCAACAAAGTTTTCTGCTTAGCTCATTACTTGTACTTAAAGCATCACTAGAGCAGTCAAATGACAGCTCAGACATGGAAGTTGTTATTGACACGTTACGGGCAATAGATGTCACCAAATACAACGGTTACAAGATCTGCCATGCCGCTCGGTTTTAGTGTTTATATTAAGTTTATATTAAGTCTGGTGAGAAAATAGCCTTTTTCTCTTCCATCATTCAGCCTTATGTTCTTGGATTTATTTATGTCAACCATCAAACGTTTACATTATGAACTGCAGTGACACTTTAGACACAGGTTGTTTTTAATCACAAGATCTATTTATCTAATCACTTAACCATTTGTTAGTTTTCTTTAGTTGTGCACATTTGAATTCTTTGGCTAAAACCATAACTGGTATAACATTGTGTTAACACCTGCTATCCTTTGCCTGTTTTGTGCGGAAAGAGAGAGATATCTGACTTTTTGTAAGAAGACAAATAAACAACAGCTATACTCTAACCCAAGCACTGTGTATCGAACCACATTATGTCATCTTACAAGGTGCACTTGTCCTGGCAGATAGGTGCCTCTGTACAGATGTAGTTTCTGCACTACAAAGTCGTGTATGAAACATAAAATGCATTATTGTATTTATAGGAACCCATATTCAGTGTTGTAACCGATCTTTAGATTTTGAATGGGTTTTTGATTGTTTTCTTTTGTGTTAGCTCACACATGGTTAGCCTCCAATTCAGACCTTACACATCACACACCTGCAATTTGTACTTTAGTATACAGGCTGCTTTCTGTTTTAACTGCAGGCTGTTAACTCACTTTCACAGTTCCAAATCTGTATCCAAACTCGTGTGCGTCATGGCACTGATCTGTACACGTCCCATAAGCAGGTAGCCAAAACACAGCATAACTTGCGTTATGACCCACAAATCATTAGAGGTCTACTTTAACTCTTGTAATCACATCATTGCCAGGTGTTCATGCCTCACCTTGTTGGTTGCCGTGGCGCTTGATCCTGCCACGACTGGCACGTTTGTAACCTGGACAGACAGGTAGCGATTGTGAATGAGTGGCCATGCGCCCTCCACCCTGCACGTCTGAAACTCGTCCTTGAAAGTGCGCAGGTGGGGGTCCCCAAATAGTCCACAGTGTGCATATTTTTTCTTCTGGGCCTCCGAAGGACCCGAGGCCAGTGCTCTGCTCTCGTAGTCGCAGGTGTCTGCTGCGGCGGGTCTGGACGTGCTCGGGGCTTTGGCTCTAAACGTTGGACCCTCGCTGGAGCAGTTGTGCTGAGCGAAAAGCTCCTTGATTCGGATTTCCACAGAGTGGTAGACGAGGTCTCCTCTGCAGCCGCGAGCTGTCCGTCTAGTGCACAGGGAGTAAGCCCTCAGAGCCACGCAGTGCTCCACATCTGACACCACTTCCTCCTGAAGGCCACCGGGAGACGAGAAGGATGCCACGTACTCTGCATTACAGCGCTGGATCCGACATGACTGACAGCAAACTACAAGGGAGAAAGAGAGGATTTTCACTTTAGGTTGGACAAGGTCAAAGTAATCATGAAATAGCTTGATGTTTTCTCTTGGAAAGATTTCAACTTTAACGTAAGCAGAACAGCTTCATATCTCCTGCCAAAGGAAAGCAGTCAAAATCCTCAAATTTCATCAAACACACATGTATCCGCCTGTTGAAGACCTGCATCTTGCTGCCAGATGCCACACATCAACAACAAACCTTTCAGTCATATGATTTTATTAAAGTTATGATTAAAGATCTACAAATGGAAATAAAACTATAAGAGCCTCTTACCCATGCAGCATCAAAAACACTTCCTAATAAGGATTATTTCAGACATATGGAAACATTATTTTGAGATTACAGATGTATACAATGATCATCCCTAGCACTGACGGGTGAAGTTAAAAACAATGACAGTCTGAGGTTCTGGGCAATGTCCAGCTGGGAAACCTTCAGTCCTGGCATTTACATGGATGCTACTTTTCCATGCATTACCTAAACATTGTTGAAGACCACGTACAGCAACTGTGGATAAATAAAATGAAAATGATTTACAGTATGCTTATCTTAGACATTTTTATGTGTTGCTTGTGCAGCTGTGAAATCTAGCCCACAGTGATTTAATGCACAGTCATCTTCATCTAATCCAGTTACTGTGTTATAGATTTGTCCACATTGCCAATATCTGCCAAACGGTCTTTGTCTTGAGAGAGAGAAGAATGAGCTGCTGAGACAAAGCATCACAAATAAGCACATCAGACATCACATTATGTCAGACTTTCCAGCTGGCCTGGATGTAAAAGCTGATGTTTAAATGTCATTTGAACACTCTGCAGGTAGTCCCAATTCCAAAAACGTCGTGACAAACCTAATCAGAGCTGGGAGCTGTTTTAATGAAACACTCACATAATGCATAACACATGATACACTTTTAACTTGAGTATTTCTGACCAAAGGTAAATAAGAGCTGGAGTCAATTGCTGTTTGATTTCCCCATTCCATCACACCTACTAAATCTGGTAGTTAACTGAAGAAATTAATCATGTGTTCGACCAGGGAAACATAAAACCGTGTGTGACGCCAGTCCTTTAAGGAGTTATGGAAGGCAATTACTTTCCTGCGGACAAATATTTATTCACATCGGAGTCAAAAAGAGTGTTATCAGGCCTGTCCAGGCATTTAAAATAAATAAATAAATAATATATATATATATATATATATATATATATATAACTATTAGCACTTAGTAAAAAATATATAACTAGTACACAAGTTGTTTTACTAATGTACTTGTGACAACATGGTTGACTTTAGCTTACGAGAATAAAGAAATGAATGAATAGATGAAAACTATCCCCTTTAAGAATCTACACTTGTTGGCATAGCATAACTGAGTCGAGTGGTGTGAAGTACAGATGCACAGAGCTTAATCGGCCAAACAACCAATCTAGTTCCGTGCATTTTACATTTTATGTCATTTAACAGACATAAAAGAAAAAAGTCTTACAATCCAAGCAATTGTGGGTTAAGTTGCTCAGGAACCCAACTGTAGTAGCTTGGCAGAGGTGGGATTTGAACCCAGGACCTTCTGGTCCATAGTACAGTACCTTAACCACCAGGTGACCACAGTCCCAGTTTTACTATGCTTGTCATTTTTTTAACCTTCTTTGCATCCTAACTCTTTCGCACATTAGTGACAAAGATCTATAATACAGATGCATTATTTTAAGCTTGAGATAGCAGCACTGCACACAAATTGATTATATATATATTTATATATTTATTATTTTTTTTATTTAGAAATAAAAGGTTGGAGAGTGGCAGTAACAACAAGAAATATAGGCTACACTACCTTAATTAAGCACCTTCATAAAAATTAAGCCACAGAATACAAAGGGGTTCAATCATGTATCTGGAAGATCAGAGGCCATGTTGTAGGAAACATGGCATTTTGTGGCTCAAAAATGGTTACATATACTATATTAACTGTTTAACAGTTACACAATAGTTACACTGCTCACAATAATTAGAGCATATTCCATTATTGGATATTACATTTTGAAGTACCCCTAAATATCTGTGAGCAGTCTATTTTTCCAAATTATGCAGTAGTGTATTCAAAGCCTAAATGGTACCATTGTGGTGCTGTACCTATGATAATATAACTACAATTATTGCCACATGTTTTTCGGCCTGATGTCAAATGTTTTTCAGCTGGAACACTCTCACACCACTAAACTTGTGCTCCTTTTAATTACCACCTCCTTACCCCTTTTAATTACAGGTTACTCAACTTGAGCCAGTTGTAAGAAGCACTGCATGATTGCAAGCTTTATCTCACCCGCAGCTAAAGCAGTTTCTAATTGTTTTGCATTTGTTGCATTGATGTAGTGGTTTTATTGATGATGACGACATATACTGCTGAAGATATTAATAAAATCAATATTAAAAAACTGGTATGCACCTAAAGGGTTTCAAATTGCAGATTACATACAATCATTACTCATGCATACACTTTGCTAATTATAGTAGGATACTGGTTAAACTAGATGGTGGACCGCATATGGGTCCATATTGCGGCTGTTCCTGCAGAGAATCATGCTGAGGACGGGTCTACATAACAGTACCATGTGTAACAATATCAACATCTTGCCCGTTTAGTCGATACCCGTACACTACATCATCCTGCATAGGTACGTGTGGCACACAAGGTGTTTATGCAGACCCAAATTTGGATTATGTACAATTTTACAGAATGTAGACTGGATGTAGCAATCAATGCTCAGGTTTATTTTAAACACAATATAAAAGCACATGAATCTATAAAATCACATCAATCACAACTGCAAACAACAACATGGGGTTTAGCGATACAAGTAGTGTGTTCAAAATGTCGACCCGAGACGGCCTGAGCCCAACAAACTTTGACCCGAGTCACTTTTTAAAAGCCCGAACCCGATGACAGCTGGACATTATACACTTTTGCCATTTGTCAAAAGTAAGTCATTTATACAAGTTTTAACATTACGTTATACATTGATACATTTTCTCCACGACAAATAAAATCAAGATAGATATTTGGCAAGTTTTCCACCCGCAAGCCCAAACCCGGCCCAAGAAAAACGATCAAGTGTGAACCCAACCCGACGGGTTTGGGCCAAGATCTTCAGCTCTAATAAGTGTTCTTTGTTAATGCAGTTTTTACTGAAAGACAAACGTCAAAGTAAATTTGAGGTGGTCCTGTCCACATTTTTAACATTTTTATGTGGACTGTGGAATTGGTCACATGACCACAGACATTTACTTGCATGCACCTGAGACACATTTACGAGAACTACTGGCCAGCCCTGGCTCTAAACAATTAACTGGTGCCACTTTTAATGCTGGAGTTTCCTTTCACTTTTTTGTTAACACCACACAGTTTTGGTTATACTCCGGTAGAAGGAAATAAAGTTATTTACAAGTAAATGATAGAAAATGTGGAATTAAATCAGTTAAGTTAAATCAGGTGATTCTTAATGTGCTATGTTACTGAAATACCCAAACAGTTAAAGCAGATAACATGTACTTAAATATAAAAAGAAAGAAACATCAAGGCAACAGTTCAAACAAACCTCCATAACACTGGAGATGCCTTGATATTAGTTCAGTGTTCCAGGAAATCAGTACACGTCAGATATCACCGTGTAGCCTGAGGGACTGAACTTGTGCATCTACCAGCATGTTTTAGAGCTAAGTCACGATCGTCGAGCACAACAGCGTTCCAGACAAGAATAACAGTTCTTTTCACTGTGTGATTTAAGTAAATATTGAAATAACATCTATAGGAGCTTAAAATAACATTACGTAGAGGAAAGATTAATACACATCACCACAAAGTTTCCTTTGGTCCCGCTGGTGTGTTTGACTTACTTAGGAACTGAAGTCGAAACTCAAAATTGCGTCATTAATGCACTGTTTGTTTTGCACTGTGTGGACATTAATAGCTCATAAAATGCTTTCTAGTCCGCTTTTCTATTTTAACCAGCTGATTTACATGGATGTTAACTTAAAATCTTATATAAACGTACGGAAGCTGACTTTATTAGTATTGACTGTGAATAGCCACGTTAACAAGACCACAAGCGCCGAACTCTGGGTTAAGGAAACCGCTCTGATTTCGCAAGTGGGACGTACCAGTTGAGCAAGCACCTTTTAAAAATTATTTATTTATTGGACTTGAACAAGATTCTGAGCTTTAATCAAATGTACCAGAATTTACACTAGACAGCATAATAGTGAAAAGTAGAAGTTGTCACTCGTCTCAGTCACAGTCATTGGCTACTGTACATATGGTGCCAGTGTATGATGTCACCAGACCCCCCTCAATTCCTTCCAACGTGATTGGTGCATAAAAAAGCAAACGCATAACTAATCTAACATATTCCTCTAGGTTTTAATAGAACCAGATACGCACTGAATGCTGTCCACCAACCAATTCCAAAAGCACTAAATGTGAAAGAGAAGCTTTAAAGCCAGAGTGCAGAGACAAACAGAACAAACTTCTCAAAAGATGATCACATTCACAAATTTCAAACAGTGTAGTAAGCACTGACTGGGTTTCCAGTCCATTGCAGCAAGAGTACCAGAGTGACCCCTTATTTTGTCCATCATACACTTACATTTACCAGGTACCCTCAACCACAACGACATACAACATAGCTTACAATCCAAGTAATTTCAACACTGAACATTTAGTCATTTAGCAGACACCCTAATCCAGAGTGACTTACAAATGATCTTACACTGTACACAATAGCAAATTAAAAGGACATCCTCCAGATCGACTAGTGGCAGCTTGGCACAGTCCACTACCACCACAGTACCACTCTCATCCTTCGGTCACAGCTGATCATTTGTATGTTTGTTTTTACTATAATAAATAATTACAAAACAGTGAATAATAAGTGATTTAAGTTTCTATCTTTGTGCACTCCAAATTTTCCATTGCAGCAAAGCATTTTTATATTGGAGCGTCACCATGTAGGGCGTTAGAATATTCCTTAAACCTCAATAACGATATGGATTTTCTTTTCAGCAGGAAGTTACCGTTCACCAAATAAACCTGGATCCAGCTACCCACCGCCAAGCAATGCATACTACCTCATTTCTAAGTGTGACAACACAACAGCTCATTGATGTGTGTGTTTGAGAAAGTATGCATTCAACTCCCCATGTGATTCATTTTGACCAGTTACCTGCAAAGCATCACGACCCAAGCAAAACGTAGTTTAATGCACAAGTTTGGGCATCATGTGTCACATTCTGTACTCTGTTGGACGCAGGTTCCTCTAATTCGTACCCTCAGCCAATTTCAGATGATCAGGTTTCCTTCTTATGCCCTCGCAGGTTTAAAATCTCTTTTGGAGGGGAGCTTAAACTTAGAATAGTAATGTTTACAGACGTGCAAAAGGCTTGTCCACCAACATTTCGCACCTACAACTTGAAAATTACGTTTTTTAAAGGTTTGCAGAATGGCTATTAAGCATTTGCATTCAAAACATAGTCCGAAAAGTACTGTTTGATCAAGGATGCAGAAACCTTTAAAGACCGCGAACAGCTCTGGAAACTTTTCTGCGTTGTTTCTCATAGACCATAACTCAGTACTCACATTGTACTTCAAAAATAAAAGCCAAGGCTCGACTGTTGGTCGAAAATAAATATAACTAACAATTTTCTCCCATACTCTAATGTGGTATATTCGTGTATAAACATAAATAATGTAAGTTTCAAAATTAACAGCAGCTGCACGCATCCCGCTAAGACAAAGTGGGAGCTAAGCTAATGTAAACGGCAGTAAGCTGCCTAAATAAACGTAGAAAAACGTTACAACAAACAAGTAAACAAACTCGAACTAAGTTGTCAGAATGTCTCAACGTTATTACAAAGTGAGTTTAAAGAGATTTCGGTTGCAAAAAGTACCAAAACCGTCCTCTCGTGTCGATTAGAGATGGACTAAATCACGGCGCACGAACTTTTAGCTAACGTTTAGCACGCTACCTTGTTTTGTTAGCGCAGCTTTCTGCTCAGCTCAAATAAGTAGTATTAATAAACCGTTCAACTCTGTAAAATAAAAGTGCCTTTAATGGAAGAATGTGCAGTTCAGGATAACGTTTAAACGAATCCCCCTGTTTTTGGAGGCG
>JAUZSU010140393.1:0-27658 GCA_034780255.1 Parotocinclus maculicauda | reverse complement strand
CACACACATATATATATATATATATATATATATATATATATATATATATATATATATATTAGAGAGAGAGATATATGTATATCTGTATATATATGTATATTTATCACTTTCCTCAATAAATAAATTGCCTTGTATTTATAATATTTATGTCTCGTGTTCAATTGGTTTCTCTTTATCTGTTTTCAGGACTAAAATCAGATGGTTTTAGTTAGTATTTATAGAGAAAGAAAATATAGAAACTTCAAAAGGTTTCGCAAACTTTCAAGCACCACTATATAAATAGTGAATCCCTCCCGAAAAAAAAAAGGTTTGAGTTTGGTGTTTGTACTGCATGCTTTTTCGAGATCTACACTGATCCTCTGAAGTGTTTACGTGAGCACGGTGTAAATCAGCTTCCTCCGTTTTCTAAAAGGAAGCAAACAAACGTAAAAACCTGCTGATTTTCCATAAACTGCTAATTTAAAGGTCAGTCCGATGCTTTAGCAGTCGGTTTCGGTACGAGCGCTGATCTGGAGTGTTCCACTTCACACTGTGCTCATTAAGCTGATCTGAGGAACGCAGACCAACCGTGACATTCACAGCTTTATTGCATGGTGGTTTCATTTCAAATCTCTACTGAGCATTATGGATGCATTAGTGGGGTTTACAAAATTGTTTCATTCTTCCAGCTACGAGTCTTTCTCAGAAAAACGGCCAGAACACAAAGACCGCCTGGTGTTTGGTTACTGAAGGTTATCGGATCTCGTCCGTCGTTTTGAGCCTGGTCTGGTTATCTTCTCTTGTGAAGTTCTGATCTCCTTCATTGGTTTGATATTTTGGTTTGTTTTTGTGCTATTCGGATCGTGTTGGCTGCCGGGGACTTGCCAAGTTCGTAGTGCAAAACGTGGGATTAAGGCAACAGTAGAAAACGTAGAAAAACAGCGGCACGCCATCGCTCGCTACAAAAAGGGCGCAAACGTTTTGTCCTCGATCAGAGACACGGACAAGTTCTTGAGCTCTTCAGGAGAGCTGGCAGCTTTGTACCCGAGCTCCTCTAAAACCTGCTGACACACCGTCTGAGTGTAATCGACGATGTCGTGAGAGAGTTTGAGCCTCCAGCTCTCGGCGTTGGCAGCCGAGTCTCTCACCGTCCCATATTTATGCTTGGCCATGCCCTCGCTGCTCCCCTGGGTGTTGTTCCTAATCCACTCCTCCACCCCTTTTTCCATGGGCAGTCCTAGGTAGTCGTAGATCTCGCGCGTCTTTTCGAGCGGCCGCCGTGCTAAGTCCTCGTACCGGACTAGCATGTAGCGTCCCCGGAGCCACGCGGGTCGCTCCGAGCCCGTGCTGATCGAGCGCAGGATGTCGTCGCACACGGTCGTGATCTGGCTTAAATCCAGGTTGTAGGGTTTGCGCCCGGTGGCTCTCCAGATCCTCCAGAGGCGATACGTGTCCCTGAACGTCTCGATACGGGACGCCAGGATGCCCCGAGGGTCCCTGACCAATTGGATGACCTTGAGGTTGAGCCGAGGATCTTCCACTAGCGCTCGCAGGTCGTTCACTTCCGGGATCCGCACCGTCTTGATCGCCACGTGCCGCCTTTCCCGGCAAGACTCGGCGGCGAGGGTGAGGTTAAGCAGGGAGCACTTCCTCACGCACTCGCCCTCGTCGACGTTCACCTCGTTAAGGCTTAAGGCGTCGCAGACGGGCGGCGAGCACAGGGCCCGGCTCGCTCCGCGCCTAAAGATCTTGTCCGTGGAATGATTGGCGGGCTGAGGTTTGATATAGCTCTCTAAGAAGTACAAGTCGCAGTGGTACAGGCTGCGCAAAAGGTCGCGGCTCGCCCCGAGCATCACCCGCCGATCCTGCGAGTAGCGACTGTGGCTCAGGTGAGGGAGCAGGGCGCTCTGGACGTGATAGAGCGGCTCGAATAAATAGAACACGTCCGAGTGCTGGTTGAAAAGCTGCCCGGCGAAAGACGAGCCGCTCCGGGTCGTGGCCAGAATCAGGATGTGAGTCTTTGCTCTGGAGCTGTTGGTGGAGAAGTAAGGGAAGTCCTCACACAAGCGGTAGAAGGTCTCGGATTCCTGAGACAAGCCGCAGTTTACGGGGTTTGGCACGGGGCAGATCTGAAAGGGCTCGGACGTGAACGTCCTGATCGCTGTGTACTGAATGGCGATGGACGCCAGGCCGAGCAGGATGACAGCCTTCCAGGAACATTGCATGGCGGAGGAGCTTCATTTAGACAACACAGTCGTATTCGGACCCCATCGGAAAAGGGACGGCTGAGAGGAAAGACAAGGAGAAGGAAAAAAAAGCTGAGTTGTTTTGATTTTGGTAGTTAACTGGGCACCAGTATCTGAGTATCAGGAACTGGTGTATTTCTCTGTAGTACTGTGCAAAAGTCTTAGGTCACCATTAGACGTGTTGTTTTAGCAACGCTATACTGAGCAGATATAATATATTGTCAACGACTGGACCCAAATAATTAAAACTTGGATTCATCGCTCTATAATCCCCTTTTCCACTAATTAATATATCTCAGCCTTTTCGCCCTGTTCCCCTTGCCGAAAAACTGCTACCCTTCCATAAAGGCCATTCCTCCCCAAGCCTTTTCAGACTACAGATATTTTAACTTATGTCCTGATAAAGCTGCTATTGCTCAAGTGTAAGGGGAGATCACAGTAAAAGCTGCTAGAAGCTGTTTTTTCTCATTTCTTTTTAAATTCTGTTTACAAATTTCTCCCGATGTCTGGTTTAAACCTAATAAAGAGGCTGAGAAATAAGTATATATAGATAACAATGGTAATCGTCTAATGGTGGCCTAATACTTTTGCACCGTATGGTACATTTGGGTTTAAAAGTCTAATTGAGACCTTAATTGACTTTATCGTATGTTCAAATTTTGCAGAGGTTGTGTTTGTGTTTTGTTTATTTATTTAACATTAAATCAAATTCAGTGGTTATAACATGTTTACATCAAAACTATTCAGATCCATCCATCCATTATCTTCTGCTTAACCCACAGCCGGTGCCCACCTGTTAACTCTGGGCGCAAGGGCAGGAACAACCCTAGAAAAGGCGCCAGTTCATCGTAGGGTGCACACACACAGTCGCACACTAAGGGACACTTTAGAGACACCAATTAACCTAACACGCATGCCTTTGGACTGGACTGCCTTTGGAGTACCCGGAGTAAACCCACGCTGACACGGGGAGAACATGCAGACTCCACACAGAAAGGACCCAGGCCGCTCCACCCTGGGATTGAACCCGGGACCTTCTTATTGTGAGGTAGCGGTGCTACCCACCGAGCCACCGTGCTGCCCATAACAAACTGTGTTAATCATAAAAAAGAAAGAAGAAATTCAAGAAGACTAAACTGTTTTTGCATGGAAATTTACAATAATTACAAAAAATGCAGTAATGTATTGTTATAACCCTGTCTCTAGTGAAAGCTGTAAAACTTAAGAGGATGGTATGATGGACCTGATACTTTTGTTTGACTGAAGAAAAAATGCTTTAATAGTATTACGAGCAACACGAAAGATCAGCCAGATAATACAGACAAGTGAATATGAACCACAAATTCAAAAAGAATTCAGATTTTAAATTAAATTTCTGCAACACTCGGCATCCAGTTACGTTGCAGGCATATTTGTAAATGATTACAAGTATAAAAGTGCTGCTTTATAAAAAGGCTCTCAGGGGCTACTTCTTGGTAGTATACCTATAAGAGGACATTGTCTACGATACACTTACCGAGAGCTGGGCCTGCAGATCCTGCACACTCAGTTGGCTAAAGCCAAAAATGTGCTGCAATCTGGAAATTTGAATTGGAAGCCCCACCATGAAAGGCAACACTTGTGACTGCAGGAAGTCCTGCACTTATTGCAGAGCTGTTAGTGTCGTATACTAGGGGTGACCGACTGCCCTATGTAATGGCTTCCCTGATCGTCACACCAAAACTTGGGGCAACGTCACATCAAAGGCAGGATGGATGAAATTACCATGAGGCCTCCATAGTTGAACCTGACCATCATCAAAGCCCAAACATAAACTGGATTAATCACAATCCAACATTTCCTAATTGAGTTTATACATACATAGAACACACACACACACACACAGCCATTTACAGCTTGTACCAAATAAGATATACATACAAACACGAGTAACTTGCACAAAAAGTCTAAAAACACATCAACCAAGTTCAAACAATTTCTAGTCCAAACATGAGCGAACAAGGAAATGAGTAAGATAGTTACAGACATCTCTTAATCGCTAACTCCTGCCTCTGCAGCACTGCTTGGCTGTTGAGGTGCACAGCTGCTTACGTCCAAAAAAACAGAGCTAAAAGTTTTGTAACAGATTTTAATCTTATAATTTTTTAGACCTTAGTTGTTTAAGTTAATGGACGTTGACCACATGGTCATTAAAATAAAGACTAAAAAAATTGCCTATTTAAAATGTAAACTCAAGTGGGACTATAGAGGTGAAGTGGGTAAGTTTCTGGATATGACCTTGAAGGTCCAGGGTTTAAATACCACCTTTGCTTGTGCCACTGTTGAGTTCTTGAGCAAGACCTTTAACCAGATTTCTTTTTCGATTAGCTGTAAGCTAAATTACAACATTTAAATGTATTAACTCGTGTCAGGAATGAGCTCAGTCAGAACACTAAAATAGAACCCAATTAGGCATGCTGAGCTTCCTCTCAAGGTTACTTCCTTATTGCTCATACCGAGTTTTTTCTTTCCACTGCTGCTTCTGGCTTGCTCATTCGGGTCTAAAAGCCGTTTGACACAGTGTCGTTATGAAAATAACTTGAAGTATTCTTCAGAAATGGGAAAGCCTCATTCATTTGCCAGCTCTTTGGAGAGACAGGTTACCCTCTCATTACAGTACTGGACTGTGTGTTTAAATAGCAGGTCTCAGAGGGTCCCCTCCCTCTCCACCTCTGTAATGGCACCCAAGGTTGTCATTATAAAGAACACAGAGCCAACATCAGGGGTAGCTTGCATTAACCCAACCAGCTGCTCTACTCTACATTCCTGCACTGGTGTACAGTCAGACCACATTCCATACCCATTTTCTGTTTCTCAGACATTGGTGGTATTCTCACATTCCAGTTTATCTGATCCTTGAAAATCGTAGGTATACACCACTTAAAAGTTCACCTGTTCAGTAAAACTGCATGTTCAATCCTATTATATGTAGTACTTATCAATGCCTTGTGGGGTACTGTAGTGTACCTGCATTGACTATAGGGTCAGGGTACAGTGTTTCCCATAGTGTTTCTTTTATTGAATATCAAAATTAACTGCTGCATATTGATTTTTTTATATTAATTATCCATTATATATGATATTTCTATAAGATAGGTAAAATCTTATGTCAGTGTAGAGACTCATTCAGTCCATTCTTACTTCATGCTCTTGCTTTCATCTCTCTCTCGCACATGTACACATTAAACTGTGTTTTAGGTACTTAACATATTTCCTGTTGTATTTACGATGTAATCAGGGTAACAGCGTGCAGAAATTGTGGCGTATGCGCATTTTACTCTGCTGTGCTGATTAGCAATAGCATATTAATCACCTAAGTGCTAAAACTTTCTCACTATCAGTATCATCATGTTTGTTCTTATACGAGACAAAGCACAAGCTAAACATTGCTTGACATTCAGTCTGCTCACACTGACGCCATATGAGCTTTATAAACGTCATGCATCATTGCTACGGCTGTGTAACAACAGGTATGTGGCAAGGTTATCTATGAAATATAGTTAATTACCTTAATAATTAGGTTAATAACCTTATAGGAAACTTAATCTCAACCCCCAGAAAATCCACACGTTATAAGGCAATATATGCAATAATAAGGTTGTACTGTACAGGTGCTAAGTGCTCAGCCTGCAAGCCAAGAGAATTCAGTTCCTCTTTTCCTTTGGTTAGCTGTGATACTAACATTTTCATATCTATGGGGAATCATTTGCACCAAGAGTACAGTACAGTATATGTAAAAATAAAATAAAATAAATAAAACTAAGAAAAAAATAAATACATCAGAGATCTTCACTGATCAATGGAAACTGTGAAGCTGAGTCACTAAATCACTATTTACTGAACCATGACACTGTTTACATAAACCCCGTTTCGAGTGGAAAGAGTTGCAGGTCTCGATTCACACAAGTTTAAACAAGTGCGCAAGTACCGAGAAAACGACAGAGACCCAGATTAATTGTCTAGTTAAAATGCTCGGAGAACTGAAGTTGATCAATTCCGAGGTGGTTGAGAACAAAGGTACCGCTGTATTTGTATTATTATTGTATTATGTCATTTTACACTGAAACGAGACTTCAAATTACCTGCTGTGTGTGTGTGTGTGTGCATGCGCGTGTGTGTTTACATGTGCTCTGGGATGGTGTGGCCTGCTGTTTGGTGTACTGTGTTGCCGGTTAGGCTCCCAGCGACCCTCACTTGGATTAAGCAAGCATGAGACAAAGCCTTAAAGATGATTTACTTTCTTAATCCCATGATTAGCAACCTCCCATGACAAAGAAAAGGTTGGTTACTCATTTACATTTATGGCATTTAGCAGACGCCCTTATCCAGAGCGACTTACAATTAATACAGTCTTACAATCCAAGCACTGATGGGTTAAGGGACCCCATCTGTGGCAGCTCTGCATAGGCGGGATTTAAAAAACCATCAGGTCCAGAGTTTAGCACCTAAACCACTAGGCTATTGTTTAAGTAGATTGGATGCAATTGCAGTCCGACATCCAGACTCTTTAAGGAAACATATCAACAAATCAGTGTTGCTCCCATAAGGTGTGAAATGAAGGATCTTAAACCGTTAAATCAACAAAGTAAATCCAAAACAATGTGGCAGGAAAACAGTAACTGGCCAAAATCGCTAGCCAACTAAATTATGTAGACCATAGAAATGTTTTCTAAACATTTTTAAGATGTGCTCTATTAACAGTAACTATGAATAAACTGTCAAGCCTAAGATGAAATTCAAGCAAGTAAATAGGTTAGACAAAATATTCACCAGACACAGAAACATGTCTGATGTGTAGACGGGAGGAAAGAGTAGGTAATTAAATCACTTAGGTTTGAGTTTAAATATGTTCACAGTTCACTGTGACTAAAATGTCTTTCACACTGCATGAAAACCTGTTACTTCAGGTAATGCTGTTTTTTATTTTGACTTTAACAGGTCAAAACAATCTTTAGGTCTTCAAAAGTGGATAAGACCATCCCTCAGATTTTGAGACCATTGCTCCACATACTGTGCTGTCACACTAATGTGTGGCTTGAATAAAGCTATTGTAATAAAGACCATGTAACATGAAGGAATTTTCCAGATACACTTTATAGACAAAAGTTTGTAAACAACCATTAAATCCAAAACATAAGTATTCGTATGGAGTGTGTCTCCATCTTTGCTGCTACAACAGCCTTTGTTCTTCTAAACAGGCTTTCCACTGTTTGGAACATGTCTGTGATCACTTTTGGTATTCCAGTGCATTTTTTATTGTTGAACAGAGTTGTGCGAGCCAGCCAAGTCATCAAAGTTGGCAAACACAATCTATACGGAGTTGAGTACCGATTTTTAGTGACAGAATGTTGATAAATTGACTAGTTGGAAGCAGAAACCTATAAATGTGTTATATTGAGAGCTATTTTGGTATCTGTGTATGTCTATGGAGAGTCTATGCTTTCTAATATTTGCTGAGGTCCTGAAATAGCAGCGATCAATAATTAGAAGAGTTTTCCACAAGCTGATGTCTATATTTGGTATGTATGGCATGTGTCATTATAAAAATACTCCATCAAGGATTTATTTTACAATGGTTAGGAGAGATACAAGTACTGTATATAATACACAGACATCGATATGAATCGTTAAGGCTCATGTTGACAGAAAACTCTGGTACCCAAATGTAACCAGGGAACTAAGCTCCTCAAAATGATCTAGACGGGCAAGACAAAGGTTCTAAGCTCTTGTACATAGACATCCTGTTACTCTGAGCTGTCTCCCTGGTGTACCTAGACTGCAAAGGGCAGTGTTCTAGGGTCCTGACCCAAAACCTGGAACAGAAAGGCCAGTGCTGCCTGGTTCTTCATAATTGGTAGTGATCAAAAGCCCTAGAGGCACCCATGGAGCATGATCTACAGACTCAGTCTGTTCCTCTCCACTAATACCATCCAGAGGCTCCCTCCAGGTCCCTGTACGAGTCATTATGAGGACTGTGTTAGTTAAAACCTTGCTGACCTCCTTCAACTTCAATTCATCATGGTTTGATTGTGAATGTGTGTACTTGCTGTACACTTCTACAATCTGCTCTCATGGACGGTGGAGAAATAGGACAGAATATTACAAGTGGGACCAAAATGTGGGGCTACCAGGGGCAAGCGTAATCCCCGGTGCCTTCCCGATTATACAGTATTTAAAGAAAATGGCTATAACTACCCTCAGCTGAATAGTGCAACCAAGCATCGCAGTATTTTAGTCACATTAAAAGGCAGGTAGAGCATCGATCAAAAATGCCTGTGCATTCATTTACGGGGTACATAGGCATAAAATGCTTGTGTTAGCTAAGGAGCAAGACGTGATACATGGTATCGTGTTTGACAAATGTCTTCTCTTTAAAAGCAAAGCTGATTTTGCTTTAACGCATCAAATGCAAAAAATAAAAATCTAAAGTCAGCTAAGCATTAAAGTGTCCATGTTTGTCATTGTGCCACCCAGATTTATTAGCATGCCAGGAACAACATTGTAATTGATGCTTTCAATTTGCAAACAGTCACCGAGGAATTTGTAAGGAGGAGAATTTGTAATTTGAGGAATATGCTAATAAAATGAGATCCATGCATGGATACACACGGCCAGTCATTTATTACAAATTTTAAAACAATTGAACTGCATAACAAAAACTTGTAGAACAAAAACTAGTAGAAAAAGCAAGACAATGATAAAGGAAAAAAGAGGAGCCCAAGATTGTGCCTCGTTTATAAAGATTTCTTCAACCGCAGTAAAATAAGATTTTATAAGTATAAGTATTTTTTAGGCTAAATGATGAAAAATCGATCTACACAGGTACATTATGGTAGGTAGAAGCTGAATTTTAAGCACTGTGCAACAGTCTTTGCACCATTAGATGTGTTGTTTTGCAATTGTACAATGACTGTATAGTACATCTTCTTCTAACTCGGATCTTCATTACAGTATTTGTAAGCTTTGGCATAGTTTAGTCTTTTTACCCTGTTCCCCATCTAATAAGTGGTTTCTTTGCTTCTACACTTACCATCCTTACTATAGCATCCCTGATCAAGCTTATTCCAACCCTTCTTAACCCTATTTCATTTTGAAACACCCTCTAATTTTGTGAGCAGTAAATCTGGTTTTATCCTAAAAAACACAAAGCAAATTAGTGCTATTACTAAAAAAGGCATCTCTAATATAATAATGGCTTAAGATTTTTTCACAGTACTATAGTCATTAATGCTTGATTAAATCAGAGCAATAACAAAACCTTATAGGTTACACCCAGTACATGCACATACACAGCACCCTCATCCCAGCGTGGACACACAAAGGCATGCTGCTCTTATATAAAACCAGTGGGGGTTTAATCAGTGATATGACCCTATCAGGTCATCAAAGCCGCCCTTTGTGAATTGCTTAGCCACATTACTCCTAACACATCCAGCCCCAAATGTCATTATCTGCCCATTACTGGTCCAGGTCCTGGCCTGCATCTCAAACTGTTCATTTAAACCCCCAAATCCTGTCCAAAAGACAATTTCCTCAGTATTTTTGCCTCTGCATGGACACGCTGTGGAGAAAACGACCCATTGTATTGGCCAGCTCAGGCTGTGCAAGCTAAATTAGACAGAGAGTCAAAAGGCCAGGACTCAGGTGCATCATGTAACCATCACATAACCTGACAGCAATGTGCATGTGTGTGCTAATGACACAATACGAATTCAAACCCAACCACAAATCACGTAGTCCGTTTGAAAATGTCTTACCTTAAAAGGGCGAAGCAATCATGATGGCATAGGAGAAAAAGAGAAAAGATTTATTAGATTGCATACACAAATATATGACTTGAAAAGAAATGTGGTATGTTACTTCTCGGCTAAACACCAAATGCAATGTGACTATTGAAAATATTCAATCAATAACGGGTATATGAATAAACAACCATTGTAAACTCGATATAATACTGTATTATTGTCAGTGGACTTGGTTTCTGTGAGATAATGTACATAATGCTTCTTGACAGCCATTATTGGTTAAATTAGTTAATTCTGTTTTATCCTAGCAGCTAAAAGCAAATAAAATGGTGTTTGATTACTGGTTTTGTGAAGAAAAAGCCTGATACTATATGTGTTTTGATTAGCAGCAATAGTATATGAGGTGTAAAGGCTACATGTGCCTCTAAATATAAAAAAATCTATTTGAAAGCTTTAAATTTAAAGAAAAAATGTTTCTATATTGGCAGAGGATATGAGTCTAATTCCAGAGACGTGGCTATTCTATTCTATTTAATTAAAATTTATTTATATAGTGCTTTTTACAATGGAGCATTGTCTCAAAGCAGTTTTACAATCTTATATTATCTTAAAAGGCCAATCCAAAATTGAGCAACCCTAGGGTGACAGTGGAAAGAAAAAACTCCCTGAAAGTAGAAGGAAGAAACCTTTGGAGGACCAAGACTCAAAATGGGACCCATCCTCCTGGCTAGGCTACAGAGTGACCATACGTCCTCTTTTGGGGACCTAAAATGCATCCAGATGGGATTTCTAAATAACCTAGGATGTCTGGGATTTGGCTTTGCTTTCATGTTGGCATTTGCTTTTTACAGCTGTTACACACCATGTGCATCTAGGATGAAGTTGAGACTCCAATGAAGTTGGGATGTTGTGTAAAACATAAATAAAACCAGAATATGATGAAATGCAGATCCTTTTAAACCCATTTTCAATTGAATACACAACAAAGACAAGATATTTATAGTTCAAATGGATAAACTTGATTGTTTTTGCAAATATTCACTTATTTGGAATTGCCTGCAAAACGTTTCAGAAGTGTTGGGACAGAGGCAAAAAAAAGACTGGGACAGTTGAGGAATGCTCAAAAAACACCTGTTTGAAACATTCCGCAGGTTAGGGTCATGACTGGGTATAAAGGGAACATCCCGAAAGGCTCAGTCGTTCACAAGCAAGGATGGGGTGAGGTTCAGCACTTTGTAAACAACTGTATGAGCAAAATGTTCAACAGTTTAAGAACAAGGTTTTAATTGGAAGGAATTTAAGGAATTTAATAATCTACAGATCATAATATCATCATTGAACGCTCGTGACCGTCGATCTCTCAGGTGGCACTACAATAAAAACCAACATCATCCTGTAACGGGTATTACCACATGGGCTCACGAACACTTCCAAAAACCATTGTCAGTGAACACAGTTCATCATTTCATCTACAAGTTCAAGATAAATCTTTACCACAAAAAGTAATAACCATATATCAACGACACCCAGAAACACCGCCGGCTTCTCTGGGCCCAAGCTCATCTGAGATGGACAAATTGGAAAATTTCTATGGTCTGACGAGTTCACTTTTTAAATTATTTTAGGAAATCATGGACACCGTGTAATCCTGGCCAAAGAGATAAAGGACCGTCCGGATTCTTATTGGCGCAAAGTTTAAATGCCAGCATCAGCATTAATGCTGAAAGATACATACAGGTTTTGGATTAACACATGCTGCCATCCAAGCAACGTCCTTTTCAGGGACGTCCCTGTTTATCTCAGCTGGACAATGCCAAGCCACATTCTGCACATGTTACAACAGCATGGTTTCGTAGTAAAAGACTGCAGGTACTAGGACTGGCCAACATTTTTATTTTACGATGTACACCTTTTGTTACCCTAAAGAATCACTGTGTCGTTTCACAGTAACAGAGTGTAGTGCATCCGTTTCTTTATGCACTTTGTTATTCTTCTTTACTTTACAGATCAGGTATTATTTGGGTGGTGCCTCTGATGGAGTTTTAAAACATGGTGTTCACACACGGTGCACTATATTAAACACATCAATCATATTGCTCTACCTTGTAGATGTTAATAGACAGTAGCATCAACGCTCATAAGATGCTGTTGCGGTAAATTTTTGGTTGGTGGGCTACCTAATAAAGTGACCAGCAAGTGTATATGCAACTGAATGTACTACCTGTCCGATTACAGTGAACTAATACATTGTTCATGGCTTGTCATACTTATTCATAATATAGTCTTTTCAATGTGGAACACCTAACCACAACTAATGGACAACAATGTCTCAATCTCTCATTATGAGCTAGACAAACTGCATGTGTTATGATCCCATGCCCCTCTACAAAACCAAAAAACAGAAACTTACCAAGGATTGAAAGGGTAATCCCACACATAGCTCAGAAAGTAAAACATTCACTGGGAACACAGTCAACCTTTCACATTTGCAGCTGATTATACTTTTTTTCCCCCATTTTTATTGAGGTCAACAGTCTGAACAGAGCAGAGTACCTGACTGCTCTAATGAGATGCCACATGATTTAAAACCTAAGATCTGACAACAACATTGGCGTGCAAAAAGCTTCTCCAAAACACTTGGCTACCGATCAATGCAGTCAATAGAGTTATTAATAAAGTCCAGCACTGAAAACACCACATCTCAGTTGTGTGACATTAAGCCAGGTTGATCGAAAGGCAAATTGATTTTATAAAGCACCTAAATGGGATACTTGTACATCCACCAACAGGTTTTTTTATATATTCATTCAATGTCACAATTGCATCAATGGGTATGGCAGGAGCAAATTACTAGTCAATCCAAGAAACTGAGGGTTAAAACCCTAACTCTAGGGCCAATCAGTGGCAGCTTTGGAAGAGTAAGGATTAAAATCCTCATCCTTTAACCACTGTTTCAAAAGGAAAACATGGTGAAAAGGCTAAGATGTACTAAAGTTTACAAAGAATAAATAAAGTTCATTTGAAAAAATATAATGGTTTGACTTGTTTAAACAATGAAGTCCAATCGTCATCAATATGTTATTATGGTCATTACACCATTGCTAAAACAACATATTGGACAATGTGGCCATATATACAGCATAGTGTATATAATACATACCTATATTTATATACATATTACAAAATAAGATATAATAAAACATCACAACATGCAGTGTAGCATTTGAATAATGAAGTAACATAGTTTTTATAATGATTAGATTATTTTTGCACCTGTTTAAAAAGTCATAATGTATGTGTAAAACAACAAGTGTTAAATCCATATGAACAGCTTATTTCCACCAGGTTGCAGCTTTGTCCCAGTTGTTTATTATGAATGTGTAATTATCCTGCAAATATGGCCCATTTGGAAAAGCACTAAAGAGGTGTGTGTGTGTGTGTGTGTAACCTCTTGGCATTGGTGGAAATGTTACTAATAAAGCCTATTGTCAGTAAATCACATTGTAGTTTATTGAGTACTTTGAGTCATATATTCACAAAGCCCACTATAAGCCCATTTCTACCCAAGGGAATTCCTGCTATCAACAAATGCAATTTCCCCACAAAATGGTAATATGTGCCACAGCTGGGGGATTTATTTTTATGGTTCAAAACTAATTTAGCACCACATATACTAAATATGTATGATCCAAATAATATATGGCTATGCTTTTCATAATTTATGAGCCATGCCTTAAAAGATGAATTGGCAGCTGATAAACAATGAGCTACCATAAATATTGACAGCTTGCCATTTAGTAAAAAAGTATTAGAGTTTTGGTGATTGTGTTAGAATGTACTTATATTATTACTACTATAAACTGCTCTTAAAAATATTTGATTTTGGATATTTCATTTTAAAATATATTTCATTTTTGTGAGCGCTTTATTATAACCAGCCACATGTGTAGTCTTAGTGTAATAAATAGGGATTGATGCATCAATAAGAGCAGATTTCCATGGTCCAAGCCTGAGTTACCAATGGCTGTCAATCCTAATGTTGTCCAGCAGTGTACTGGTGCAAACTATGCTACTTTGGGGAATAAGAGGAGAAAAAAAGAAGAACATTTAGAGGCAGTAGGACAGAGGAAATGGTGTGCAGGTTACAGTTGGAAAGTTGAATGTTGGTACTATGGTTCAAAGAGAGAGAGCTGGCTGAAACGATGGAGTGTGCAAACTGTGAGCACAAAAAGCCAAGTGGAATTAATTAAGGCCTGGAGTATGTAGGTGGGACTGTGGTGGCCTAGTGGTTAAGGCCACAAGGACCAGAAGATCCAGGGTTCAAATCCCACCTCTGCCAAGCTACCACAGTTGGGTCCCTGGTGTCCCTTAACCCACAATTGCTTGGATTGTAAGACTGTATGAATTGTACGTCACTCTGGATAAGGGCATCTACTAAATGCTGTAAATGTAACGGTTTTAAGGTGTGGTAGGGAGGAGAAAAAGCAAAGGAATAATAATGAAAGGTGACTATATTAAAGCTATGTTCACACTTGGCAGGTCAATTAAAATAAGCTCAAGTGCAATTATTCCGTTGAACCTATGTACAAACGGACTGGGTCTCAGATCACTTCCAAAGAAAATCTGGAGCAGTTTGATCTGTGAATGCTGAATGGACCAAAAACATGTAAACAAACCAAACGAGGGGTTGACGTTAAAGGAAGCCAATGTTTTGCAAATAACAGTGAACTCACAAAAAAAGGTACAAATTTGGATTTACCAGTTATTTAAAACTTTTTAAATTCTGGTTATTTAAAAAATACACTTGATTATTTCATTCCAAAGGACAGAACACTAAAAACAAACTCTGTAAGTCGACTTTTAAACATATCAACATATATGAAAAAAAGTAATTTAGCCCAGCACAGCACATTGTTGCAGAAGTTTAGTTTTGCCTTTATGACTATTGTTTATATATTTTGCTTCAAGCATGTGTGCGTGGAACCTGAGCAAACCTGGACAAAAGCATGAAATTTTTTTTGTTCCAGATGAGCTAAGCCAAGCTACAAGTATAAACATACTTCAAGAATGTATCAGAGGCAAACCGTGTGTCTGACATGGTGATGAATGTGAATGTGGTAACTGAAGGAGTGATGATGAATGTCATCAGTGTGTGTGCTCCACAAGTGGCATGTCACAGCTGAAGTGTACATGAAGTGGTAGAGAGAAAAAGAATAAGAGAGTAGTGATTGGAGCAGACTTTAATAAGAATGTTGGTGAAGGAAACAGGGGTGAAGAGGAGGTACAGTGTCAAGGAGAGGACCGTTCAAGGGAAGATGGTGGTGTATTTTGCATAAAAGATGGAAATGGCCGTGGTGAGTGTGTATGTAAAGAGGGAGGAGTACAGTGTGGTGTGTAAGAGTGAAGGAGAAATGAAGAAGAAGATGAAAAAAGGAGACAGGAGCGCAAGAAGATACGGCATAAGGTGAAGAGAGAGGTAACGTGGACTAAGGAAATGGAGCCCACACATTACCATTAAGGAAAGGAAAAGAACCAAGCTCAGAGAAGTATCAACAACACATTTGTTTTTTCAAGATCTGTTGGTGGAGTTCAGGCCTGCCATTTTTCTAGCACATTTTTACTTTTACTTGTTAATAAATCCTCTCCCTGTACCGACCGGAGGAGAGGCCGATGCTCAAGAATGGCAGAATCACTTGACCCCATAAATCTATATGCTAGAACCTCTACAATGCCACCGTAGTGCCCTTGGGTGTGTTTCTTTCATGCATGCTAACATGCTAATGCCACTCTCCTCTAGGATAATGCTATCCCGTTTTACCTAATCACATTCTCTGCCACTTCAAAAGGATGTTTGAAGTGTGTGGAGGGGTCTTTGAAGCCCTCACACCAACACACAACGCCTAGCATCTCCTAGTATCCAACAGTCCTGTCTGATGTGTCCTCAAGGACTTCAGTTCCAACTGAGAGTCAGATTAGTGAACAGCAAAAATAGATTATCCAAGCCCATAAAGAGCTGAGTCCATATATCCATATCAGTCCCAACGTTTTCCAATTTATAATCCAAGTCTTATTTACTTATAAGTCCTACTTATTTTTCAAACTTTTTTTTAGACAGAGTCCCTAGTGAAGCTGATAGATTTAACCTCCATTTCTTTAGAAATAACACATCCAAGAACACATTACATGTACGGCTGTTTAACGACCACATTACATCCTGTTAATTGACACTGACCATCACAATTCATTATATATTTAATATATAATGATAATTTTTTTATTCCATTTGATGCTAAATAAGTAGTATTGTGTGATACTATACAGCCAAAGGACATATAGGAACAATAGAATCTGCAACACAATATGCTTATTACGTTGTAATAATGCAGTAACATTACTTTTCATCAACATCTGCAACATCTCTGATCGAGGGCTGACATCAGTATCATGTTCAAAATGCAGAAAATTACAATAATGACCATCATGAAATCTGTAACAATACATTTTAATCTGTAACAAAAACTTTAAGTCAGATTTATTTATATAGCACTTTTTACAACTGCGGATTGTCTCAAAGCAGCTTTACATTTGTGTCGTTTTAACAGACACCCTTAACCAGAGCGACTTACAATTAACAGTCTTACAATCCAACCAATTGTGGGTTAAGGGCCTTGCCCAGGGACCCAACTGTGGCAGAGTAGGGATTTGACCCCTGGACCTTCTGGTCCATAGTCCAGTACCTTAATCACTAGGCTACCACAGTCCCAACAACATTACTTTATTTTATAAGGCCAATTCCAAATTGAGCAAGCCTAGGGTGACAGTGGCAAGGAAAAGCTTCCTAAACGCTGTAAGGAAGAAACCTTGGAAGGACCAAGGCTTAAAGAGGGACACATGGTCCTTGGGTGGCTTTAAAGTGAATGTTTTGTTAATTGTAAGAATTAAGTTTGTAATAATAGTAAGACTAGGTAAATAATTACATTTTTGTATTGTATTTAGTAGAATAGCATAACAGATCTTGGGTGACCATACACTCTACTGAACAATCAATGTGGGGAACTCTAGTCCAGTTTGACAAGCTTCTGTTCACCCCATGAATGTCACTTGTTACTTAATCACCATAACTAGGTTTGCATTTCATTTCCGTAATCAAGTAACTTTTCATTTGCTTTTCTGATGATTTTGTTTAATTAAATAAAACGAAATGCTTATTTTAACTTGCTTCATATTCATTTAGAAATATCCTCTCATTTTTGTGTGCAGTGTATAGACAAATAAAATACACTGCTCACTAAAATGTATTATTTCATAATAAATCTGAATAACTAAAGTTGTATATATAAAAACAAAAAAAAAATAATAAAATGAATAGATCCAAAAGTGACACTGTGTATCTAACATATTTAATATATTTACATATATTAGGGTTTTTTGTTATTGTTTTATCTAGAAAAAGCATGTGAAAGCTCTTGCCCAGTGTGCCATGCAAAAACATGTTTGTGTGTTCACTTAATGGAATCTGCTGTCGCACAATAACGAGGAAAGCTCTGTGTCCAAAATCGTTTATACTTTCACCAATTCATAACAGCAGGCGCCTGACACAGTCACGCAGCGAAAATGCAATTAACATCTTAATTAACGGATATTACTGTGCCAAAATATCCTATTAACACATTAATTTTGACAGCCCTAATAAAATCATACAATTCCAACTGAATCCACAAGTCTTTTTGTCACATAAGGTCATAATATAATGATATTTTATTGGTTGTGTTATGGCACATTCTGGACCTACATCCTGCATGTTGCATTGCAATGACAGCTATATTTTAAATCAGATTTTGGGGTAGAGCAGTAGCAGAGTGGTTAGTGGGTAGTTCTGATTCAGAAAGCCTGGTTCACGTCTCGGGGCACAGATGATACCTGTGCATATGCCTGCGCTTGTTCTTAATGTGCTGTGTGTGTTTGCCCTGCGATCGACTGTCCAGAACTCTATTATTTATTTCTATATATAATGCAATGACTCAGTATGAAACAAGCTGTTTGAACTTTGTTCATTTTTTCAATTAATCTCGCACTGCAAGCTACAACACTTCATCACTGTTTTGTGATTCTGGAGTACTGTGACTAATGTATCACTATAAAGGGAGTCTTGACAACGTAACACAATTCAGTTTAGAAAATCGCACAACACAATTCTCGGCAGCGATTGCTGCTGGATCCCCTTGACCCTTAACTTGATTAAGTGTGTAAAGGAAATGGATGAATAAATGAATGAATGAACTTCTGCTGTATTAAATTTTCACAACGGTGATGAAGTGACAGTAATCATGAAAGCCAACGTTCCTCTGATGTAGTGTTAAAGAAAATATCCAGTCTACACAGACTTGTTCTAGTCATTAGTCAGAAATGTTTAGAATTATATATAAAAAAACACCTTCTATAAACAGTTTCAAAAAGTTTTGATAAAACATATTTCCAAGCCAGAAACTAAGGTGTTACTAATTTTACTTTTCTATTCAGCTTAGGTTTTCTGGATCTGGGATAATATATATAAAGGGTTGACCTCAATTCCGCAGCAAAATACTTAATTAGACATGACAACGACTATGAGAGATAACTAACAGGGAAGGAAATGGACATGCCTCCACTTTTAATGAGCTCAACACGTCTGGATGTTAATAATTCCATAATTAACTTGTTGACTAAGGACAAGAGAGGGCAATTACCAGCTTCTCTATGCTACTTTCTATGTATATGCCTGTCTGTCAAAGGCTCATAATCATAAACAAACTTTTTTTTTCTCTCAGTGTATAAAATGAACACAAAGCAAACGGCTAAATTTAAATTATCACTACTATCATAATATATAGCATATTTTATAATGTAGCACTCATATCCTTTTATGTATTATAACACTCCTATATAGACAGTTAACTTAATTTATACGTTGTTTTTTTTTCTTCTCACGATTAGTTTTTATTGCTGAAAGTGTAAAGAATGTAAAACAATGACCGTTTTCTTAAATATGTTTTTAAACAAAAAAGTTGCTGGTGATTAAAACAAGTTACTTAAAACATAGGTTTAAAATTAAAAACATTCCTTTTTATTTTTGAAAAATAACAATTAATGTGTGCATTGCAAGTATTAAAAATAAGCGTTAGTCTGCTTCAATTAAAAGAAATTTAATGCGTATGGGAGCACGATGTAAGATTGAGCCCTCTGGTGTTAAAAAATGCAGCTGCGTTAAATGTAATAATAAACAAAATTCATATGATATTATGATTATCAAGCTCTGGATGCACAGTAAACTTATGTATGTTTCCTCATTATAACCCTTATAAAGGGTTGGTTTTTCCATGGGTATCCTAAACATGAAAGGCAGAAGTCACATCAATGGTATTAAAGAAAATGGTTCTTATTCATTAATAGCTAAACAAAGTATAACTGGTTTGTATTTGTACAATGTAATAACTAGAAAAAATTGCTGCCTAATGTTTAATATGTGCCCAATTGATATACGAACGTGTGTGTGTGTGTGTGTGTGTGTGAATACAGATTGGGTGATGGTTGGTTTTCCACTAGCTTACCTGCTGAATATACAAATTTATTTTAGCTAAGGCTCTGCAATTATTTGTGCACACTGTTAGGGTTGATAAGCTAGTGCATTATGTGTGAGCCTACATGCCTGCCAGTATGAGTGCATATAAGAAAGCAGAGAGAAAAAAAAAAAGGTTTGAAAACCAGAAAAAGTCTGTTCCATTCTTTGGGGATTTGGGGTGACTGTAGCTAGAGGGATTTTGAATTGGCAACCCTAGATGAGATGCCAATCCACAGGCACTCACTCACACTGGAACACTTTTTGGAGATGCCAGTTAACCTAAAATGTCTTTGGAATGTGAATGGAAACTGGAGTACCTTGAGAAAAGCAATGCAGACACGGGGAGAACATGCACAGAGAACTCCACAGGGGAGTCGGCCCAGAGATCAAACTAGAGATATCATGAGCTGACTCTCAGTACTGACTCTATACACAGATCAATTTTTCAGAGACCTCTAGACATGTTTATCATTCTTATACTTCACAGTTAGGGTGTGAATACCTTGTTTAAGCCAGACATTAGAGGAGAAAGATCAGACTGGGTCAGAATTTGACTTGAACAATATAAAAACATAATTCATCCTGCCAGGTTTAGGCTTCTGATGATGTCATGTCGTAGAGAATATTTACTTGGCAAGTTTGGGTCCCTTAATACCAACCAACCTGAGCATTGCTACTTAACATTTTTGTCCCTTTATAACCATCTTCTGATGGCTACAGCAGGATAACATGGAACAAGAAATTTCCATGTACAGCATTTAGCAGACGCCCTCATCCAGAGCGACTTAAAACTGATACAGTCTTACAATGCAAGCAATGCAGGGTTAAGGGTCTTGCTCAAGGACTCAACAGTGGCAGCTTATCCGAGGTCGGATTTAAACCCTGGACCTTCTGGTTCAAGGTCCAGTACCTTAATTGCTGGGTTACCGCAGTCTCTGCAGTGAGATTCACATCATGTATGTGCAGCCAACAAATTGGCAGAAATGCTTGATGCCATTATGTCATTACGGACCAAAATATCTGAGGAATGTTTCCAGCACCTTGTCCAATCTGTGTCACGTGTATCACATTAACACAGTGCTGAAGGTTATGAGAGGCCTGACCCAATACTGGCAAGCTGGATCTCAAAGTAAGTGTATGGTCTATCGATATAGTAATGCCCAGAGTTAATGATAAGAATGGGATTAGGAGGAAACCTAAACCCCAATCCAGAGAGAAAAAAATCTACCCACAGCCACAGTATAAAAAAATATTCCAGTTCTGTCTCTAAAAAACAGGAATCTGGCAACCAGTAGCAGACGGGAACTGCAGAAGATGTAAAACTGGTTTGGGAGTTGCTAACTGAACAAACTTTAGTAAATCAAACAGAATATGCATGTGGCTTGGGTTGCGCCCCCCCCCCTTCTTTGCACAATCCTGCCACAAATGAAGGACTTAATTGCAGTAGCCTAGCGTTTTAGGTACTGGACTCTGGACCTGATGGTCCAGGGTTCAAATCCCACCTCTGCCAAGCTGCCACAGTTGAGTCCTTAAGCTAAGTCCCTAACCTATAATTGCTTGAATTGTAAAACTGTATAAGTTGTAAGTCGTTCTGGATAAGAGTTAAGTGCCGTAAATGTAAATGAATATACTGTACATGAGTACAGTATGCGGTGTGTGTACACATTTAAGCTCATATATAAGTCTGAGAAAAAGCATACGCAGGTTTTTTAAGAACTCCACGTCTCCAGTTTGCACCTAAAAAAAAGAATGCAAGCCGATTACTAAATCTAGCCCTTATTGAAAAAGGTGGCAGTTAATTTAAGAAGCCTGTCCTGTTAACACATGGCCTGAATATAACACAATGAGTCGATTTCCGCTCAGAGGCATTTTCCTGCTCTTTGTTCAGCGTGAGTAATGTATATTGATCCAGCACGCTATGAGTTCATACAGCAATCACGTATCATACAAGCTGTTCTTTTGTCTAAAGACAATTCCCCAGTCTATGAGCTTCCTCTACGCTGGAAAAGGCCAGGGGCAAGATCTTTTATCACCAAGTGTCCTTATCAAAGGATATCACACAGCCCTAGCCTTATTAATTGCAGTTTCCTGTTTAATTACATTAGAAATGCTTTTGAAAAGGTAAAAAATACCTATACATTTTACAAATAAGAAAAAATATTGCATAACTAAAACCAGTCGCTAAGTTCCCATGCCAGCTAGATAAAGTCGTATGTCTATATAGTTTTAATGCAACTTGGTAAATCGGATTACAGAAAAAAATCTATAAAGCAGGAGTGAATCAGGACTAATTACTCTAAAAGAAAGTGACATATTGTATAAATAGTGCTTCTGTTCAATAAAGTTTATATAGAGAAACGTTTGTGGACACCTAAGCGGCACACAAGAAGGTACAGATTCCAATTTTAGGGAAGAGAGGTCTGGGTCCTTTCTGTGTGGAGTCTGTATGTTCTCCCCATGTCTCTGTGGGTTTACTCCAGGTAATCCGGTTTCCTCCCACAGTCCAAAGAAATGTGTGTTAGATAAATTGATTACACTAAATTGGCATTGACTTGAGTGTGTGTATATATATAAAACTAGTCCTAATGTAACCTTGTGTGTCGCTGAAAATGCCACTGATGCTAATAGTGACATTAAATAAACCAAACAAAGCTAAAAAAAAATACAACAACCATGAGTATTAGTTTGGAGTTTGCATCCAACTTTGCTGCTACAACAGCCTTTTGTCTTCTAAAATGGCTTTCCACCAGATTTTGGATAATGGCTGTGACTTCTGATGTTCTGATGTGATGTTAGACAATAAGCCATGGCTCACTTTTGATATTCCAGTGCATGTTCACTGTGTCTGATGGAGTTGAGTTCAAGATTCTATGCAATCCAGTCAAGTTCTCAACCGAAAATTGGCAAAACGAATCTGTATGGGTAGAAGGGTAGAAAATTGATGAACTGACTTGTTGGAACCGACAACTGTGTCATATTAAAAGTCGCTGAGTTTATCAGCACAAGACTTATGTTGTTTATATATGGCAAATCCAGTACTGTATGCTTTATATTACAATTGTGTTACAAGAAAACGTTGCTGTAATATCAAATAATTAGAAGGGGTGTGCACAAAATTTTCTCTGTATAGTGTATGTTCATATGTTCAAATGTGCTGTCATCTCTTATAGGTGTGTATATTTTTACCAGAGTCCAGGTAATTAGTCATTCATATTATGATACCAACAACTTGGCTCCAACTTGAATTACTTTGTTTCTTTGTCCTTCTGACTATATATTGTATGATAATGTTTTTTGCGCTAACGTTTTGATCTCTTTTAAACTACACTGTAATGTAGATGGACTAGTCTACAATTCTGTACAAGGCCTGCAGTCAGAAAAGATATTTCCACAGGCAGTCAACACCCATGACATTTAAAGCTTCAGGCTCCACATCATGGCTTCCCACACGTCTCCACAAGCCTCCATGATGCCACATACAACATTACTTTTAAAGCAGAACAACCCAGCCACTGATTTGAGCTAATGCTTCTCAGCTGTTTTTATAGTGCAGGCCCTGCAACCGCAGTTCAGTTCTTCATTTCGTTCCATCAGCATGTGTGGTCTGGGGAGTAACAGGCTGTTGTGTCTTTGTATGGAAAGTTGTTGTCTTATAACTTGTTTCATGTTGTTGATCATTTAGTAGAAAGAAGCAAAGGGCTTTTCCGTCTTGAGAAAGCTGCTTATGGTAGAAAAACAGATTAGAAAAATTAAAAAGTGTTGCTTTAGTGGATGGATTAACATGTTTAAAGTTTAAGGTTGAAGGATATATGAAAGAGACTTGACATTAATTGTTATCACATTGTAATTACCACACTGATTTGTGAGTAAGGCACATTTAAGCACCATTTAACGTCTGTATTACATTCTGTGACAGGACGTTGACCGAACTTTCCAATAATCACATAGTAGTTAAGATACACTGTACTTTCATTTTAAATAATGATGTTGCTGACCAAAACAATAATGAGAGTCAGTTTTCTGCTTTCGTGACTGTGATTTTCTTTTCTGTCAGTAAGTGTCACACAGGTTTACTGGTATTAGTTTTCTGTCATTCAGAGATGAATTAAACGTATATAACAAAGAATATTTCTACTATGATTATTAAGACGGCAGCATAGTGGTTTGGTGGGTAGCACCGCTGCCTAACGGCAAGAAGGTCCGGGTTCAATCCCAGGGTGGAGCAGGACCTGGGTCCTTTCTGTGTGGAGTCTGCATGTCCTCCCTGTTTCTGCGTGGGTTTACTCCAGGTGCTCTGGTTTCCTCTCACAGTCCAAAGACATGCATATTGGGATAATTGGCATCTCTAAAGTGGCCCTTAGTGTGTAACTGTGTGCATGACTGTTTATGCCCTACAATAGATTGCCGCACCGTCTAGGGTTGCTCCTGACTTTTCCCCCCAGAGTTGCTGGGTGGGCATTGGCTGGCCAGTGTGGATTAAGTGGAAGATAATGGATGTATGGATGAATGGATACTTATAACCTAGCCTATTTATTGGAGGATATATTGATGGGATGGGCGTATGGAGGTCTATCTGAACTTAATTTTGACAAGTATATGCGTATATAAGTGTAAAACCTATGCTTAAAAATTTTAAGTACAGTAAAACTACTGTAAATATTATTATTGTTGAATATAGACTGAAAATACAATGTACAGAGACCCATTGAGAAAGCCAACACAACAGCTTGGAAATGACTAGAAGCATGATTGAACAAACGCAACATGTAGAGATTACTCTGTGTAGCTTGTGAGACACAAGGCTTGGGAGTGACCTAGTCTAAATGCCTGGCACAGACACAGAGCCAGTAATGGAACATCTGTCCACGAATGCCACCCTGCTTGGCTCGGATGATAACCCCTGACACACAGAGAAAGTCCTCTTCAATTTTTGTCCAGCTTTTATTGGCCGTATCAAATCACATTTGCAATTATCCCAGCCATTTCCGTCCTGATGTGTTAGCAGAATACTTAATCTTGCCCGGGTCCTGTGGTTTGCCCGGTCACCTGCTGTCCGGTTGGACGGTGGCCTGGACTGTACTGAGCAACAAGGCAAACGATAGACTGTCTCCATCATTGCAGGAGCAGGGGGCTAATTGAGCATCTGCTGGGGGACACACAGGTCAGCCGTGAGAAGAAGGCACAGATAGTAAAATGACATTGGGTCTGCTTCAAAAAAACGTTCAGACTGTCCCTTTTACCGTTCAGTGAATAATCACTAACAACCACAGATGCTTCAGAGGACAGAGATATTCTGTATGAAATGATGCAGATAACTGCAGTGGAAGAAGATTTTTTAAACAAAACTCCTAGATTTAGTTTTAAATGGAGCAGAGCCAAGGCAATTATAGTAAACTGGTGATACAGTACCATAGCAGGCAAAGCACGTCTTCCCATTCAGCAGATGTTCAATTACTGATACGCGTTTAACGGTATATGGATGTTGTAAGTAAGAATGATGCTCTAATTTGGCTCAGTCTAATTTTCACTAATAAAATAAATTAAAATTTTCTGAACCATCTCCATTGGACAAACGTCTTTCACTGTTTCTCTGCATCTGTTATTTTGAAGAAAAAACAGGAATGTTTGGTCGATGACAATAGACATTCAACATTCTTTAACAATTTGTTTTTTTTCTGCGCTCAGTTAGCACAGTGGTCTAATCCACTAACGGGTTTCAATCCCAAGGTCACATGGATAGACTGATAATATTAGTGTAGGTGTACTCTCGAACAAGGAACTTCCAGAAAACGTGGCGTCATGTTGAGATCACATAAGATGACACGAAAGTCTTTGTACTCCTGGAACCTGCAGAATAAAAGATTCTGATTCTGATCTATAACCAGTTGATAAACCATTCTATTATGTCTTCTGTTATTAATATCCCAAGTGAGTTTGAATGCAAAGAGGAACTGCATGTTGAATCATTTTAGCCAAAAAAAAACAAATCTTACAAAAGATTGGTGGGTTTTGAAAAGGTGTTAACATGAAAAATGGCTTACATAAAATTAAAAGAACAAATTTACCCCTCTGAGCACAGATACTGTAAATACAGAGCCATGTCAGAAAGAATACAGGGAGCTTTTCGATTAGATGCTAAACAAACGCCACGGCCCTGCAAATGAATCCTAAATGAGAAATAGAGTGTACAGCAGGGCCATCTGGCACGGCCAGGACCTACTGAAATGAGCCGTAAATTGAGTGAGTACTATAATTGAAAGCAATGTTCATGTGGGGGTAAGGGAAGGAGTTCTCCTGCTTTCTCTTCATTGTTTTTTCAATGTAGGATACAAATTTTCTAAATGAACACAGTATGTTAGAAGGTTAAATGAAAAGAGTAGATTGAATAAAATATCATTGTTCATTTATCTAGTTTTTTTTACATGGATCACACACAGATCATTGGTGTTATGGCCAAACCTGGTCTGAAACACGGGTTCATCATCAGATCAGATATGGAAAATTCCTTCATCTGTAGCATTAACATGTTTGCTATAACTATGTGTGATTTATTGATAACTGGATAGTCAACAAGCTTTCACCTGTACATTTACAATAATTGCTGTGATGGACTGGTGTCTCATTCAGGGCATGCCGGAGCCCTTGTTACACTAGGACAAGTACAAGCAGTGATAAAACATGGGGGGAAAGTACAGCTTTTAGCAGACACTTTTATCCAGAGCGACATAAAACTAATAACATCTTACAATGTATAATTCAACCAATTGTCGATTAAGAGCCTTGATAATGAGTTCAACAGTGGAAGGTTGAATCTTGTGGTACAGCACCTTAACCACTGAACCACCACTGTTTTTAAAATGTGAGGAACATACACCATTCATAAGTCTTAATGATATAAGTTCAATGGTATTTTGGACCTGTGGGAATTTGTTGGTCAAGAAGCAACAAGCAGTTAAGATAGCATGTCCCATATCACAAACTGAGCCATGTCACATAAATCCTCACAATCAAACACCCAACACACACACACACACACACACACGACTACCTTCTTCTCATTCAGATATAAAGTTTTTCCTTTTTTATATTTTAAAATAAACGTCCAATATATAGTCACTCTCTTTTTACAGTAGAGCGTTGTCTCAAAGCAGCTTTACAATTTTTAAATATACCAGAATACCACACAGATGTCATTTTCTCATATGAAATCATAAAAACAAGATATAAAGTCAGTGGGCACTTCGGATCGGGTCTGCTATCTAAAGCAAAGAGTTTGAATCATGGTAACCCAGAGTGTGTTAACCGGACCATAAACTGTGTTTAGCCGCACAAATTAAATTAGCACACAATAGCGTACGTTTGGTGGCTGTAAAATATTTAAATTCCAAAAGTTGGGAAGATATGGAGAATAGAAATATAAAAAAATGAAAGCTATGCTCCTTGCATGTTCTTTGACTTTTATATCATTGCAGACAGAATGAATCCGTGCTGTTGAATGTTCTGTCTGATCAACTTTATTTTATTTTTTAATACACATTCAATCTTGAAAAACGTGCAAAATATTAAAAAAAGGTTCTGATGGAGAGGATTTGTGGCTAGTAATAAGGTAAAAAACTAAATGTATGATGTAATTTTAAACAGGTAATGTCGACAAGTGATTGTAATCATGATGTTCCTCAAAGAAAGACAAGAAACGATTTAAATATTTCAGGCCTAAATGTTTCTGACTGGACTTTTTTTGGGTTGTTTTGTTGATAAATTCCTGGACGTCCCTGTAAAAGATGGCATCTTGAAGAAATTGCTCAAAAAATTTAGTTGGTTTGTACTTTTCTGCATTAATGATGCCATTGGATGGATGGGATTAACCGTACAGTCGCAGCCGACTTTCGGTCACTTGATGGATCATCGATCTCCACACATTTTTTTCACATCAAGTATTTCGGCAGGATAGTGGAGTAGTTTGCCATTGCTTTCTCCACCCCTCCCCATTCACCTGGGCTTGGGACCTATGCAGCTGTTTCCAGTTACACGGCTGGGGTGTTTTGCATACA
>JAUZSU010140382.1:0-15608 GCA_034780255.1 Parotocinclus maculicauda | reverse complement strand
CATGCAGACTCCACACAGAAAGGACCCAAGCCGCTCCACCCTGGGATTGAACCCGGGACCTTCTTGCTGTGAGGCAGTGGTGCTACCCACCGAGCCACCTTAGCCATAAATTAGCTTAAGAAAAAAACCTTTTCAAATGCAGTATTTTCTTTTACGCCAAATCACATTTTACATTTACCCATTTTTCACAGTGAAACAACTCACCAGTACCAGCAGTTGAAAAGGCTTCCCACACCATGACATCTCGACCTCCTCCATGCATTCACTTTTGTACACTCATTGACAAAAGAAAAAATGTGCCTGAATAGAAATTTTGGATTTCTGCAAAACTCAGCAAGCAGTTACAATGCATTTGAAAAAAATTCAGACCATTTCAGAAGAAAAAAAACCCAATGCGGTACTGAGGGTTCCCAAGAGCACAGTGGCCTCCATAGTTCTTAAATGGAAGAAGTTTGGAACAACCAGGACTCATCCTACAGCTGGCTACCCCACTTAAATAGTAGTAATGTATCTTTTTTTAGCAGCAGAATTTTTTGTATCTTTTTCCAGATCTGTGCCTCCACACAATCCTTCTTTGAGCTCTACAGGCAGTTCTTTTCTCCTCTCTGTTTGGTTTTCACTCTAATATGCAGTGTTAGTTATTATACCTTATATAGACAGTGTGTCTTTCTAAATCATGTCCAACCGAGTTTACCACAAGTTGACCCTAATCAAGGTGTAGAGACATCTCAAAGATAATCAAGAAAAATGGCAGCCCCCTCCAGATATCAGACATTGGGGAATACATGGCGAACGCACATCTACCCTACCCTACCCTACCCTACCCAATGTTTTAAATTGTAAACATGCAGTTTGTTTTGAGTGTCTAATTTGGAAGCACTTGTAATTACCAGATGCCATGACATATTGTCTTATTGTCTGTTATCAAATAACGCCGGATTGAGCTTCTTTAGTAGTTTTTGTATGAATTGTTGCATTTTACTATTACTACTACCAGAACTACTGCTAATAATAATATAATAGCTATCACTTCAGTGTAGTTAAGCTCTTTTAGCTACTTTGATTAGAATTTTTGCTTATCATTCTGTACAACATTACAGCGTACAGCATTTAACAGTTACCTCTATCCAGAGCGGTTGACACTTTAAAGAGAACAACTGATACAGTCTGATTCCGGTAACAGGGTAAATGGCCTTGTTTAAGGCTTCATTCATGACAGTTTGGCAGAACTGGGACATCTGAATCAATAATTTAGTGCAGTAACTTAACTGTGGCACCACCATGTTCCACTAATTTTAGAGCGGCAATTTTTTAGTTGTTTAAATAACCCACCACTTGTAGCTTAACAAATTGTTGCTTAGGAATGTTAAAAATGGCTAGTCAATACTTTAGGTTATATTATTAATTAATAATTGTTACATCCATTAGCTACAACCTCATAATATCCCCAATACAAAAAAACCCAAATAAATATTAATGGCTAACTTTAAACATTTAAACAAACCATGAACATATATATTTTTGGCTAAACCTTGACATTAAAAGGTTTTAAAAGCTGTGGTTTGTTTGGCCTATGTGTGTTAATGCCTTGGTGTGCGATGTTTAATAGAGTGGTTCGATGTGTCAGCAGGACACACACTACAGCATCAAAGGAGAAGGAGTGCATCTTTGAAAAAGAGGATGAGTGAAGACTGGACTCAGATTTCTCTGCTAGTGTGTCCAGCTTAAATAAGTGTGTACTCATCACGACATAGACACACTGTTATTTGTGCTGGACAATGGCTGCTTTAATGAGATTTGCGTGGCCAGATAATTGAACTCTGTTCCATTTCAAAGGAAAAATCTGCAGCACTTCTGCTGTTTGACGTGCACTATAAGGGGGATTAAAGTGTACCACCACCTCCCCACAACCTCCCCACACATACACAGTCTGGACTTTCTTTTGTTATAGATACGGACAATTTTTTCAATTATGATGTGCAGGGTATGATGGTGAGGGTGTTCAGCTAATGGCTGCAGGTTGGAGTTCAGTGAGTGGAGATCATTGTGAAAAGCCGCTGGGGCTTTCATTATCGCCACATCAAAAGGTAGATAAGCTATCAAAAACAGAAAGCATGGAATCAAAATTTGGTAGAGTAATAGCAAGAGTAATGTGTTTCTGTCTGTACTGTTCAGAAGGTCTTCACTTAAGTATATGGTAAGCTACAGGACGTCACGCAATTGCCTCAGGCCTCATGCTTTAAGAGACCCTAAACACCTAAAATTGTCTTGCTGGCTCCACTCTTTTAGAATATATGCAGCATTAAAGATAAAATGCACTGTATTTATGCCTACACTGAAGTACCTGACCTACACAATATCTAGCCAACAGCTTGTCTGAAATATTAAATAGCTGATGGTGACACAATGAAGAAATCTGCCTCTGATCTACTGAGATACTGCTCAGTTTATAAGACTTGATCAGTCAAAACCTATCTGCATAAAAGCTGTCTGTCAGTAACCCTGTGCATACTGGCCAAATTGTAATATGATTATCCACTTTTAAATAAATTCCATGAAAGTAATTTAATACTAACACAAGTTTGTAGTGTGCTTATAAGCTATATTTATAATTAAGCACAGAACCAGTTAGCAAGCAATGTTGTCTGCTCCTTCATTAGTTTTACTCAAAACTAGCACTGCTTAAATATAAGAAATGAGTAAATTAATAACAATTGATAATAGAAAATACAGTCATGTGCTCGTATGTGCCATTTAAGGCTAGATGTTTTCCATTGCTTGTTCCTCGGATGTCCCTATTTAAGAATCCACTGAGGTAAAAATTAATCTTTATTTTTCAGCACTTTTCAATTTCTCGAGGACTATGTGGAATCAATACAAGGATTTAAAATAAAATTTATTTAACCTACAATTGAATTAAAGTGAATCTGGAAAAGAGTTAAATGAACAGAAGAAAACGGTTGGCTCTCCATAGGAGGGTGGAAAAACAAAAAAAAATGTTGGTGCTGCGGCGGATCCGAGAAATACCCAAAAAAAACATTTTTTTTGTTTTGTATTCTTCAAATACGGCGGATCCGTGAAACAAGCAATCAAAAAAGGTTGGCCTAATATCCGCATTGCATTCTTTAAAACATGATGAAAAAAAATAGATGCTTACCAGACACTACCTTAATTCCATAGTCTTTTTTTGCTACTTTTGTAAATTGTAAATATAAATTGTATTTTCCTATGAAAACTACATTCAAATCATATGTAAATGTGCCAGAGATACCGCTGAAAGCACAAGTGATTGGGGAGTGATCAAAACAAGTAATGCTTTTGTTTGATGGAAGACTTAAAGTAATTATTCGACAGTATTACAAACAACACAGAAGTTCAGTCAGATAATACAGATGCTTAGAGAGTAAATGTGAACCAGTTTATACAGTTATACAGGTAATAGGGGGACAAACAAAGATATACTAGGCTACCCAAGGAGGATATGTCCCTTTTTTAAAGTCTTGGGCCTTCCAAGGTTTCGTTCTTCTATATTCAGGGAGTTTTTCCTAGCTACTGTTGCCCTAGGTTTGTTCAATTTAAAAGATAATATAATATTGCCAAGCTGATTTGAGACATTGCACCATTAATATATAAATAAATAAAATCTAAATAAATTTGACTTTACTATTTACAACAGTGCAGACACATACACTTACGAACCGCATTTACTGCTTGTTACAAATGTGCAATGGGAAGTCATACACACAAACTAACAAACATACATAACTTTTTAACATATTAACCACGTTAGAATAATCTCTAAACAAACCATGAGCTAATGAGCATTACCAGTAATGTAGTGAGCGCATAAGTGATTGACAGACTCTGATTCGGTTTTTAAACTCTTAACTCCTGCCTCAGCTCGTGGATTCCCAGCATTGACTAGCTTTTAAGGTGGCCAAATGGGCAGATGACTAGAATTTCAACAAAATAAAAATCAATAAATACATAAAAAAGCAGTTAACAAAGGAATCTGCAATATCTTTAAGGTAAATATGGTAATCAGTTCAGTACAGTAATGTATACACTAATGTCATACCCTAAGCAGCACGGTACAGTGTCTTTTTGAGTTTGTTTATGTCAAATTTTAATTTACAACATATATGCAGTGCGTATATATGGGCGGTTTCCATGTCAATATGGTCCACTCATATATTAGGGCTAAAATGATAAAATCAAATCATTTGAATAAATTAGTAACAATATAAACAATACAAGCAGTTTCCTCCAAATGATATACAGATGCTTATAGGCTAACGATAAAAAAAAATAAACATATTTTAAAATGCATAATTACTATTTGTAGTATATCTTTATATTAATATAAAATAATATAATATTAATAGTTAATAATAACTAGTATTAATTATTTAGTACATACAAATATTAACACTGCTTATACACAAATATTAAAGCAAAATGTGCATACATTTAACCTCACATGCAATCCTGTCTGATCTCTGTGTGTCTGGCCTTTTATTGCTGCAAACTGAATTAAAGCCATTGAATTTAAAATGAACTACTTACCATGTCTATTATCCATTTAGGTTGATTTACAGGGTGCTATGACAGTGTTTAAAAAAACAAGATGGCCACAGGCTGAAGCCAAAGCCCAGAATAGACAACCAGATGGCACTAGTTTATGCTAAGACTCTGCCGTCCTATCATTGTTTATGTGTTTATCTCCTCGTCAAGCGTCTCAAGTGTAGCAATTTCCCCTTTTGAATTTCATTTACATCTCTAACACAGATTTACCCTAATATTTCTTTTCCCCTCATAGCCATTAATAATCAATCAGGGGCATTTGAGGGAGTGCTCCTCCTCAAATGTAAGTTTTTTGTTTTGTATCATTAGCTGTGCTTGAATCGAAAGTGCCGTGTTTGCTAATTGCAGGCTTTCTCACCAAGTCTTTGCTGCTATTGTTGTTCACATCGCTTATTAGCAGACCTGCAGGCTTGGTGCAGGCCTTGTCTTTTAAACAGCCATTTGTTTCAGTCTTTCTGTGCAGGATGCTATCAATAGACACTAAAGAAAGATCAATAAGCATTCATTTATCCAGTCAGGCTGGTCTCCACGGCACAGGCACTTAATTATACACACCGAGCAGTATTTGCTTTAATTGGCCCGAATCAAGAGAGTGAAGTGGAAGGAGTGGATGAATTTGCATATTTGTCAGCGAGTCAGACCTGACGATTGGCCCGCTTTGCATAATGAAGCTTGAATTCGCAAGTCATGTCTATGTGAATGGGGTTGAATCCAGTCTAGAGCTTTTGTCAAGCTTGTATGTTTTCATTTACAAAGTCCATGCATTATTTCTGGGCACATGAATAATAAAACTCTCATGCAGTGGTGCTGATATCTCTTGTTATGTGTGTACCATCCCGTCGATTAAGGCTGTGTCAGGGTAGATGTATGACTGTATACAATCATAAAGAAGTAAATAGTAATATATTTACACTATACCAGTTCATGCCAGGTCACATCATGACTATAATGTTTCTGATAGTGGGCAGGCATCAAATAAATTAGGCCCAATCAAAAATTTAATGACAGTGTGAAATCAGTGCTGCTGACGGAATGGTAATGACCATCAATAATGCTTAGGCTCTGCCTTTAGCAAAGTTTAATGAACCATTAAAAAATCAATGAAAGGCTGTGCAATATGGCAATTATTTTTTTAATGAATGATTGCAATTTCAATTGTGTAGTTCTTAAATAATGCAATAAAAAGGTCACAATTTAATTTAGAGGTTTTTTTAAGTAGAATGGAATTTGGAATGCTTAGATGTAAAAACAGTAAAAGAGATCATAATCTACAGCTGTCAAACATTACAAACAATTGTTATTTAAATATTTATCCATCTTTACAAAATTTGTGCAATGGTTAAGTAAGAAACAAACCATCTTTTTTATCTACAGTGGGGGTCTAAAGTCTAAGACCACTTGTGAAAATGCAATTTAATGCAATGTTTTTTAAATTACAAAATCAAATAGTCTGAATAGCAATTAGAAAAATAATTATTTGAAAATTAAATTTATTTCAGAATTCATCAGTGTTTCTTGTGAAACAGTGCTAGAAAACTGAGAAGCATTTTGGTATAATTTAAATAATACAATATAAATACATCATATGTATATATACAAGGTATGCATCACATCCACTGCTCCTGATATTACTGCATTTGAGAGCGATGATGTACTTCAATTTAATATTTTCAAAGGAAAAGTAGACAAAGTATTAACGCTACAACACTATTGGGTGGTTACATTTACTACACTTACACTTACAATAGTTACAGTCATTATTCTTCTTTCTCTGCTCTGGATTTCTGAACTCTCCAACTCTCCAATATGGATGGATTTATACCTTATGTGTCCAAGTCCAAGTCCAAAAAATATTATTTATGAAATTGAAATACAAACAAAAATTAGGGAATATTTGATTATGGGATATTTCAGTTTAAAGTAGCCCCTCAATTTTTGTAAGCAGTATATAAAAATATAGATATAAACACTTGGGACATTTTTCAACATTTTGGATTAAAAACTTGACAAGAATCGGAATCAATACGCAGAATTGGAATCGTAATTGATTAAATGTATACGACACAAAACCATAGCTATGGAGTAATGGGACCTTTCCCTAAAGTAGTTTGAGCGATTGGATTAACGTCGCTAGAGTAAACTTGGTCTGAATTATAGCCTCTATTATGGTAGAAAAATTTAAGCAGATCCTGTGATATGTATTTAAATGCCTTGTCTTTGAGAGTTGTCATATCTTAAATTCAATACGTACTGTAGTTCCACCTTTAACTCAAATTACATAAATGTTTAAATAAATCATAGATTGTAAATAATCACTTTGCTACTTTTATTATTTACTGTTCATATCAATTCATATCATATATATTCAAGGTGTCACTTCATACAGAACTCTAATTCACCCTCCCCTTTATATATCTTCCTGAGCACTTTCAGTCACACCTGTTCCCCTCACTATCATTCTGCTCCCTCAATTATGAGGAATCACCTTATCTTTTGCCGGTTGCATTTCCACATTACAGCTGAAGTACAGTTCTTCACAGCAGCAGCAGCAGGCTGTAATTTACTGCCTCTGCCATCTGTTGTGGCTCTGCGAAATTACACATAAACTGGTTAGCGGACACTTTGGCCCATTGTCTGTTGTTTTGATAATCACCCTTAATAATGCCCGACATCAATATGGTCTTTAAACCTGATTTGGGGGGTTAATGGAATAAGACGCAGGCAGTCAGTGTATGCAGCGGGGCTAATGTCATTAGGAATGTTTGTGAAGAGCCAAATTAAATCAGCCATAAATTGCGCTCTCGAGTTTGGGCAAAAAAGCCCTGCAGCCGTTCAACCGCAAGAAGTGGGCTTCATATTTTAACCTCTCATGGTAACTGCGCTTAAAATGGACCAGAATAAAGGAAGCATAGCGTGAGTGGTTGGAAATGATTATTGACGCAGCTCTAATGCTTTCTGTGTGGAACAGGAAGGAAAAAAATGTAAGAAGAACAGCTCCTGATTTCAGGTCAGGCTATTAAGGCAAGCATTGCACAACAAAGTGGAATAAATGTAGCAAACAATTTAGTACTATAACTTTCAAGACTTTCAGGACTCTTAGCACATTGTTTATTAAAATAGTAATTAAATATGAAAGAATGTAAAATAATACATTAATTTATTCACTTATTTTAATGTCTGCCTAATACAAATTATGTGCCACAGGGCTATCTATTGCATTACTCACACACACTCTTTCTCTCACTCACACAAGTACAAGATATGTCTTGCCTCTGTCATAAATTGCCATTGATGTTGATGTAATGATAAATTAATTCAATCCATTTGGGATTCTGGTGGGTTAGCGGTTAAGGTACTGGACTTCTATGGTTCAAATTAAAAGTGTCTTTAACAGAGAATTTTTGAGATACCAACTGAAATAAAGTACAGTATGTTCTTGGAATGTTTGTAAAAACACAGGAAAACCACCTAGCTAGAGAAAAACCATGCAACCTCTAGATTTGGAGCTCTGCAACCTCTGTGCCATTGAACTGTCATTAGAAGTATAAACTGTTTAGTGTCATTTTTATATTTTATATCTCATTTAAATAGCAGGATCTAAAAAAAATGCTATTTGCACTTCCATGTGCCCCCATAATATTCAATTCAATTCAATTCAATTGTATTTGTATAGCGCTTTTTACAATAGAAATTGTCACAAAGCAGCTTTACATTGATGTATGAACAAGTGTCACAAATTGAGATTCTATTTGTCCCTAATGAACAAGCGAATGGTGACAGTGGAAAGGAAAAACTCCCTGAGATTAAGAGGCAGAAACCTTGAGAGGAACCAGACTCAGAAGGGAAACCCATCCTCTTTGAGTAATAAGCATCATTAACATTATATATAAAACATTTAAATCTATTAAATCTATGAACAGATGGGAGAGGGAGCATCTTTGGCATAGATAATCGTTTTGTCTGATAGTATAATATCCAACCTGACAGCTAACAACTAATATATAAGAAATAAAACACGACAGGTTGTACGAGCATAATGTGTGTTGTATGAACCTAATGATTGTATGAGTGGTGTGATAATGCATAACAAAGTGGACATTAATCACCCTGAAGTTGATTATTTTCCAGTAGAAACCCATCAACCTTTTAATTACACCATTATTACAATATCGTTTCTTAAACAATCACATTTTTCTATCATTAATAAACACGGATTTGGGTTTTATTTACATTTGTTAAGACAATCCCTAAAAGCAGGGAACCCTGAACAAAACAAAGAGGCAGACAATCACTAAAGCTTCACCTGAACAGAGGAGTCTCTTTGACAGGGGGCCTAGCCCCACCAGATGTCACTGTTAAGCAGTGCACAATGTGATCAATTATTTTCATACCTTACAAACTTGTGTGTTTATTACATATGGCAACAGTAAAATCCCCTGCCACATCTTCCTGTACCTGTTTGGAAGACCAGCAGCATCAGATTTGAACTAATCAATGGAGTGACTGAAAATAGTCTTGATGTTTAGTGTGCTTTCAGTATTGATCTGTGGACTATCAGGTTTGCCTCATACTGATCAGTCCAGTTTTATCAAATGGCATACAGTGGCGCTTGGAAAGTTGTGAACCCTGTAGAATGTTTTGTATTTCTAAATAAATATGACCTAAAACATCAGCAGATTCATACAATTACTAAAAATAAATAGAGAAAACTCAAATAAACAAATGAGACAAAATATTATAACTGATCAACAACTTATTAAGGAAAACGATCCAATGTTACAAATCTACAAATCATGCATCATCCCCCTTATCATGCCCCCCTTATGCAGCGCCAATGGAAATTAAGAACCACTGATCACATCAGCTGAGAGAATTTTAACCTATTCCTCTGTACATAACAGTTTCAACTCTGTGATGTTGGTGAATTTCCTAATATTAACTGCTCACTTCAGGTACATCCACAACATTTCTGCTGTATTAAGGTCACTTGTCAGGTTATTTTGCCATTTCAAAACATACAATTGAGTTTACTTTAACCATTTTTGGTACAATTACTTGTGTGCTTAGGGTCATTGTCTTGCTGCATGACCCCAGTTCTTTTGAGCTAATATTTATAGATAGATGTTCTGAAACTTTACTTTAGAATTTCCCCAAAGAGGCCAAAACAAAGATACTATTACGACTATGCTGCACAGATGGGATAATGTTCTTATGCTGGAATGCAGTGTTTGCGTTTTCCAGATATCTCCATTCTAACTCGATTAAGCCAAAATTGTCTATATGTCTATATGCAGCTATCTACCTTCAAGTGAACTACTTGCATTCACTGGTCTCAACTGCATTTTTATCGTTCAGTAGACAAATAGAAAACAATTTGTGCATTGTACAAAAAAGTTAAAAGTACTGATTTATAAAATAACTTAAATGAATGCCAGATAACCTGTGTTCAAATCGAAATACACTGCTCACAAAAATCTGTGAATATTTGAAAAAGAATACAAAGAGATAAAAAAAAATCTATTTTGTTCCATAATACAAATGAGATTTTCAATTGGCGAAAATGCACTATATAAAAGGTTGAAAGTGCTGGAGTATCTGAACGTCCCTGATCTTGGAAGTGCACATCCTGAAATTTCTCAGAATTTTCCTGAATGTGAAGCATGGAAAGCCATAGGACGTCTTGAAGCTGGTCAAACATAGAAACAGAGGAAACAGCACTTGAAACATCCCAAAGCGTGATTAGAAGACTGTGGAATCACTTTCAAGAGACTGGAACAGTACGAAGAAGACTAGGGCAGGGTCGCTCATCTGTCACAACAGCAAGAGATGACCGCTACTTGATCTTATCGGCAAATAAGCAGGTGCAGTAATGCAAAAGAGTTAGAACTACCGTGTTGTGATCTGGCATGAATGAGGAACATGGGTAAATCCATATTTCATGTCAGAATGGGAATCCTTTGCTGATGGTGAAATCATGGTTTGGGCATCAGCACTCGTTGTCATACCGAGCTCCACGTCATTAGGATGGATCACTGCTGTCAGATACTGAGATGAGGTCCTGAACCCTATAGTGGTACACTATGCCAGAGCATGGAGCTGAAGTAACTTTCTTTTCATGGACGATAATGTAAGGCCTCACCGTGTGCATCTCGTCAACAACGTGCTTCAGGAGGCAAGAATCAAATGCATGGACTGGCCTTCACATTCTCCAGACCTGAATCCCATTGAATAATGCCTCCCACAACACTTATTAAGTGCCCTAGAGCAATAATGGCAGAAAATCCCACAAGAACTGCTGGACAATCTGATCCTGTCCATGCCCCATCATTATCAGTGTGTTTTGTCAGTCTTGGGTGACCATACATCCTACTGAACAGTCAATGTGTGGAACTCTTGTCCAGCTTGACATGCTTCTGTTTAGAACCATAAATATATCACTTACTACTAAATCACCATAATTGAGTTTTAATCTCATTTGCATAATCGAACAACTCTTTGACTTTTCATTTGCTTTTGTTGCTGTTTAAATCAAATCAAATGCTTTTTCAATCATTTTATATTCATTTTCAAATATCCCCTATTTTTATGAGCAATTTATAACTCTGAAATATAATGCTATATGTAATAAGTGAATGTTTGCAGCTTAATTTCACTAAGATAAATTAATTAAAATTGTTTCCTATTGTTGCAGGTTTCATCTTAGTAGAGTGAGGAAAGGTATGGGTGTATTTTTTTCTGTCTGCTTCTTGTTTGAGACATCACAGAACAAAAGAGTCAGACGGTGTGGACTTACACTGGGTTCATCTGAAACACAGCACCTGTAGCTCTAGGTAAAACACCCTTCATACAGGGCAAAGGGTGCCAGTATCTGTAACTGAACAGGGACTTAGTTGAATGCCAAACATGCAAGTAATTACATATCATCCTATCACTTGCCATGTATCTGCTATCCATCTTAAAAATGTGAATGGATTTAGTCAACACATTAATTTGTATATTAACCATGTTTTTTCCATATGCTATATAGTATATTGTGAAGGACATTCAATTCTTCAATCGTTATTAAGCGTTTACTGTTCAGTGGTTGAATAAAGATAAAATACTTGCTTAAATCAGCCATATGTGTTCAAATAAAATCATTTTTATTTGTCAGCTGTTCTTGTTCAGTGATGTAACTACTGATCCTCATCTGTAATTGCATTATATGCACACTTTATGCATGAGTTGCATCATTCTTTACGTTTTATCAGTAACACTGTAAATTAACAGCATTCAGCACGGCTTAATATGAGGACCTTTAGTCCAAGTAACAGCCATAATTTAGCAATACTGCAGCTCCCCCGTGCTTCCTAGCTATATGAGCACCATTTTAATCATTTTACAAGTTGTATATGTTTAATTAGAAGTCACATTTTAAGTACATGGCATGCTGTTTTTGCAGTTTTTTAGCATTCCTCAGATTTAACCCTTAAGTTGCTTTCTGATTTTTGAAAATACTTTGTAAAAAATGTTCCTTTGTGTGGTATGTGTTACAATATGCACACCTGTCTGTGACCTGTGTAGTCAAGAGAACCTTGTCTTGCCACAGGCAAATGACAGAAAACCAGACACATCAGGAGAAAGAGTATAATCTTCCTCGTATGACTGGATCTGGATGAATGTCGAACAAAAGCACAGTGTCTTTTCATGAAGAGGTGCGTCACTTTAGAGTAGGTGAGTCCAAGGTGAGAACGAGGGAGACCTGTGAAAAGATTTATGACCAGAGGAAAGCCGGGGACCTGTTGAAATGTGAAAGGTGATGTCATTTTTCACTTTCTCTGGCTTATGATTTTGAGAAAGAGAGGCGGTTAACTGAGCTCTTAGGCCTTTGTGTGATACCTGTGATACGGCCTTGGGCTCTGAACCTGAAGACAGAAGAGAGATACAAATAGCACTGTCTCCCCAAGGAGAACCGGGGCAAAGACGATACAGCTTACACCCAGACGGCAGTCGAGAGGAGATGTCACCGTTTAATGGAAATGCTCAGGGGAGCAGTCTGAAAAAATACACTTACAACTACTTGTAACTACTACAGAGTAGCTTAGAGAGACTTTATGTTCTTCCAGGAAAAACAGGGTGTATCGTTCCTCATATTGTGTGACACAGAACATTGTGAGTTATTGGTGTTACGCAAGTGCGAGTACTAGGCCCTTGAGTCCTTTTGTCCTTTTTGACTTACATTCATTCATTACATTCATAGTTATATTTAAGTATGCTTAAAATATGCAAGATATACATACAAACCCCAATAACAAAAAAGTTGTGACAGTATGGAAAATGCAAATGCTTCTTACAAATGATTTTTACTTAGACTCTTATTTCATTGCAGATAGTATAAACCTGAAATATTTAATGTTTTGACTGATCAACATAAATTAATTTGCCAATAAACACCTATTCCTGCATTTCAGGTCTGCAACACAATCTAAAAAAATATAGGATGGAGACAATTTAGGGCTATTAATGAGGAAAAAAACAACTAAATAATGGTGTTATTTTAAGCAGGTGATTTTAACTGGTGATTGTAATCATGATTCAGTACAAAAGCAGCATCCAGGAAAGGTTGTGTTTGTGTAGCAAAGGTGGGATAACAAACTATTGTAATGTTTAAAAACAATTCCTCAAATTAAGATGAAATTAAGGAAGGCATTTACATACACTGCTCTCAAAAATTAGGGGATATTTCATTTTTGTGAGAAGTATATTTTTTTTCCCTACAGTGCATAATATAATTGAATAATTCAAGAAATCTGGAGGACTTTTAGTGCATAAAGGGCAAGGGTGCCAGCCTAATCTGAACTCCCATGATCTCTAATGCTTCAGAAGGCAATGCATCAAGAACATCATCATGAAATTACATTGGCAAACCTTTATCAAGCACTACAATACAATAAATAAAAGAGTTTAATTTACAAATTCATGTCACTTTCAATACATTATTTAGTGTAAACAAAAGAAGTCCCCACACAGTGGACCATCACACTGTGGAAGTACGTATTGTGATCAGATGAATCAGTATTCCAGATTTTTTTTAACACACTGGACATGTGCTCTAGACCAAAGATGAAAAGGACCATCCAAACGCCAGGCTCTGTCATGCTATGGGACTGTGTCAGTGCTCTTGCCAAATGTAATTTTCACTTCTGCGATGGCTGCATTAATGCAGAAAAATCCACAAAAACTGCATGCGCCAAAAGACAATGCTGCACAAGAAGAGGGTTCGGGTAATGGACTGACCTGCCTGCAATCCTGAACTGTCCCCTACATAAAAAATATGTGGAGATTTTTGAAAAGAAAAATGCCCCTGTACAGTTTCACATCTTTAGATATGAAACACTGAAATTGTCTTAAAACGTCTTGTAAGTGCTGTCAGAAGAAATGGCAACATAACAAAGTGGCAAATGCTATAGTGTCTGAACTTATTTTGGGAATGTGTAGCAGGCCTGAAATGCAGGAATGGATTTATGTTCACAAATGGCATCAAGTTGATCAGAGCATCAGTGAATGAAAGAAACAAAGTGGTCCAAAGTTCAAAAAACAAAGAAAGTGTTAGTGGGTAAAAAAAAACTATAATAAAAAAAAAATGTTAATGCCTTTCTAAAGATAAATTGTTCATTTGGCTATACCTAACTCCTTAGCCTTTTGGCTTGCTGCATGCATGACCCCTAGCCCTATACTTCTATAGATTGAATGAATCGGCACAGCAGAACAAACCACACTCTCTGTATTCATCCACCAACTTTCCCGGCAATAACATGTTCTGCGGCCACAGAGGGGTGAAGAGGAACCCTCATCCACACTTCCTTTCATCAACAAAGGCCAATTGTGTGCAGTGCCTGACCAAATGGGAGACATCACCAAGACACCAACTTGGGTCTCAGCAGAGGTTTGATTTAAAAATATACCACTCCACAACATCTTTAAATCTAAAATTGAGCACAAAGAATTTGGGCTAGGTTAGTAATAGTTTTTCACCATTAATAAAATAGATCAGTCTCAAAATCAGCCACAAAAAGATCAATTTTTTTATTTGTAGACAATAGATCACAAGACTTTTGCATAAATTGTCTATTGTAAAATGTGCTATAGAAATACATAAAAATTAGGTTTGTTGTTGTTCCACTTTTAAGGATTTTACAGAAGTGGTAGTCTGTATGCTTGATAGAAAGATTATATTAGATAGATAGATAGAGATAGACAGAGAGAGAGAAATAGATTTTGGCAGTCTTGGGTGACCATACACCCTACTGAACAGTCAATGTGTGGCACTCACGTCCAGTTTGACATTCGTCTGTTCACCTCCATGAATATATCACTTACTACTTAATCATCTAACTTCTGTAATCAAACAACTTTCTTTGACTTTTTAATTTGCTTTTCTGATTATCCTGTTTAATGAAATAAAATCAAATGCTTTGTTTTTAATCACTTCATATTCATTTTAAAATATCCCCTAATCCCCCAGTCAGATATTTCCTGTAGTTCTTTACACACACTGCAGCAGGGATTTTGGCCCACTCCTCCATACAGATCTTCTTCAGATTTTTCAGGTTTCAGAGCTGATGCTGGGCAACACTGAATTTCAGCAACCTTTAAATATTTTTTTATTGGGTTCATATCTGGAGACTGCTTAGACCGCTCCAGGTAGTTTCCCTGGCTGTGGGTTTCATGCTCTTAATGAGGGAAGATGAAAAGACGTTGTAGGCCAAAATTATGTGATGCATCCATCCTCACTTCAATATACAGTGCATCCGGAAAGTATTCACAGCGCATTACTTTTTCCACATTTTGCTACGTTACAGCCTTCCAAATTGTATTAAATTAATCTCTTTTCTCAAAATTTTACACAAAATACCCCATTATGACCATGTGAAAAAAGTAAAAAGTTTTTTTGAGAGTTCTAAAAACTTATTAAAAATAAAAAACTAAGAAATCACATTTACGTAAGTATTCACAGCCTTCGCCATGAAGCTCAAAATTGAGCT
>JAUZSU010140371.1:0-15608 GCA_034780255.1 Parotocinclus maculicauda | reverse complement strand
CCTCGGGAGGACCAAGACTCAACAGGGGACCCGTCCTCCATGGGTGGCCTAGATGTTAATTAAATAAATACTTAAAACTATATTAAATTATAGCAAAATTAGGTAAATAATTTACATCAATAAAAAATAATAATTTAAACAAATAATAAAAAAATAAATAATAAAATAAATAAACCAAAATAGATTATAAAATGAGTCCTTAGTGGGAGGTCCTTGGAGGTACATCGTCTTCTAATGTTCAGCCGATGGAGGGAGTTACTGCACTCTGGTGGGACCGGCCTTTGCCGATGGAGACCAGCAGAGCGACGCTGAGCCGGAAGAACATCCGAGCATGTGGTTCCGGAACCGGCACCGGAACATCTGCTCTGAAAGAAAAGAGAAAATGTAGTTAGTGATGGGTTAAGAGCACAAAGTCTATTATCCATTACTGATGCTTTGTGCAGCATGAAAACTCCGGAAGCACTAACTATAGCAACATAGCTAAAGGACATCAGGGCACATACACACATGCATGCACACAATGACACTTTAGAGATGGCAGTTGACCTAAAACGATACATACATGTTGAGATATTGACAAGTGGCAACACAAACCCCACTGTTCTCTGTTGAAAAAGTGGTGTTGTCAGCTGTCAAGTTCAGTCACAATTGGCTGTTTTTTTAGGGGGTAGGTGCCAGACACCCTTTTACGCCGACCAGTGAAAAGTGACAGTAACTTCTAAATTCTTAATTAAATTCCCATTACTGCTCCCACAAGACTAGGATATATAAACGGTATTTTCAGAATTGCTGTCCCTTTATAACAGGACAATCTGCTTTTTTCATTTAAATTAAGATTTTTGGACTAATGAGTCATTAGTCATTAGTGAATCATTTAGCATTTATTTTGATACCTTGTGATTTTACATAGGTCTTGGTTGTGTACTCTAATCTAGGTGGAGAACTCTTACCCTGTCCTGTAACGTGTAGGAACAGATCCAGAGTCATGGTGACGTCCAGCCAGAGCAGGCAGGCGGACAAAGGCTCAGAGAGCAGTGCAACACAGCAGCCAGGCCTTCAGGCTTCTGGAAGTCTCTTCAGTCAGTCACACACAATTGATCACACAGGCTCCACCACCAACACAACATTACAGGGCTGTTACACAGCATTACAGCACATCTTATTATCCTGCTCAACTCTCTTCATTAGCCCAATTGGATCCTGGGATTTTCATTTGTAAATGGGGAGCTTTTTAGATTAGCTGGTGTCAGCCATTATGACACATTCTCTAAATGTTTCCCCAACGGTGCGATTAGCTCCTGTCTGTCAGGGTGGAAATGTAAACTTTTCAAAATGTTTTTCATCCCTTTAAGCCCTTCACAAATATTTTCTACAAGAAATGGTAACAAAAATGTAAAATTGGCTGTTCTTGTTTCAATGTCTGTCATCATAAAATACTTTGAATAATAAACTACTGAAGGAATATCCACATAAACAAGTCTTACTAATCCTTATCATTGATGCATTTATTTCCTTTACAAATAGGATAATGTTGGAAAATACACTGCCAGTCTTAAAGAGCTGCTCAAATGCACACGTGTAGTATTCTAACATTTAGCAGCTGTTTAAATGGTTTAATCCTCTATGTTCATACCATAGTACAAGAATTGAGACCAATTTACTGTATCTATATGTTTTATAAATGCTATGGTTGTCAGGTGGCTATTAGTGTGTCTGTCAGAGTGTCTAGAAGTTGATTAGGAAGGATACACTTTATGCCCAATATCCATAAGATTAGAGTCATAGTGCATTAAGCATTTTGTGGGTGAAACGTTTTGTCACCCTGTGTGACTTCTTCGGTCTCTTTCATCAAACTGAAGTCACTTACTGTGACAAAACATTTCTCCCACAAAACCTTATGTCAAGATGAACTGATTCAACTTCTGGGATGTTTGTATGTGGATTTAATAAACAGAAGTGTGTCATACTGCCAATGTGACCTGGTCAATCAGGTATCTTCACTACAACATCAGGAGAATGCAAACACTCCTTTCCAGGAAAGCCACATAGGACTTCTGTTTTTGAATATATACCAATGTATTGTAGGACACACACTCACAAACTAGGGCCAATTTAGCTTAATCAGAATCAACCTAAAGCATGTCTTCGGAATGTAGGAGGAAAGCGGAGTACCCAGAGTAAACCCTCATGGACATGGAGATGACATGCATACTCCACACAAAAAGGACCCAGTACGCTCCACATGGAATCAAAACCAGGACTGTAAGGTGACAGTGCTACTGACCGAGCCACCATTCCACCCTACTCTAATATCAGCATTGTACTGATGCTAATGTGATGGGTGGATTTTGTACTTTGCAACTTTGTGTAGCCAAAAATTGCCAAAATAGCTCATTAATCAAAAAGCAACATATCCTTAACTTCTTTCTTGACACTTTGTAGTCTGCTGTTGTTGTACTTGTTCTAGCTCTCTTTCGATCCCTATTTTACATCACAGCTTCCCAGTGGAATGCAGGCAGTGGCAGCTTTCCCTCCCCAGGCTGGCATTCAGACATGGCCACAGCAGAAGCAGGACCGACGCACACTGAGGCAGCAAATTATGAAAATGTGGCTCTGTGTCCTCAATGGCGCCACACTTTCTTAATGTGGCACAAAATTAGAACCTGAGGGGTAGAAGAGAGGAACCCGTTTAATTGGAAAAAAGGCTTTGGGCCTACACACACATACGTACACACAAACTCACAGAGTAATTCATTGCATGAAAGCTGAGATATCATCTCTTCCCTACCAGCAGTGCAGACTCATCTGTAAGGCACCTCTGCTGAGACCCGCGGGCATTCATAAAGGTGTCTAATGTGTGAGTTTACCCTCAATTATTTAAATAGCCCTTCACAGAGATCACATAATGAGGGCATTCAGTCTCTTTAAGAGACAAAGAGGAGCCCTCCTGAAGGGTTTATATTTGTTTACCCAAAATGTCTTTGGTTACGTTTGATATTCCAGTAAATGTCATAGCAGTCTTATCACAGTGAGACATGTTGCAAACATCTGCTTGAAAATGTGCACATCAAAACGTTACATTCGTCATGTTTCACTGGTTCACACCAAGCAAGCAGGTGCACGGTCAGGCATGTATACTTATATACACCGGTATTAAATTCATCAAGAGAAGGTAACATTGTTTAAACCCTCTTCAACCACACTCCTTTCTTTCTGTGTCCTGCATTGCTGTAGTGAGTACTGAGAATCAGGAATTCCCATCGAGCCAAATCTAAGAGCTACTCTCTGCTAACCAGCCCTGACCTCCAAACCTCCTCCCCTCTTCAACCTAGACAGCATTTGTATGTGGATTCAGGGCCAGGGATTAATTAAAAGCTCAAGAATCATCACAGGAAAATAATGCCACAAATCCCTTCCTTTCCCCAGTCCACACCATATAAACCTCAATTGCTCAAAGCTTTAATACAGAGAGATGATAGAGGAAGATTTGTGATCACAAGTTAAAGAACCTATCCAACTTACCCACTAATTGACTTTTGTCATTATAGTTAACATATGCACTCATTTACAGTGTGGGGTTTGGTATGTTCTCCCAACATTTATAAGGAAACTTTAATGAACTTTCAGGAAGGCAGATTGGGTGCTCGAAATTGTATTGTATTGCATTGTGTTGTGAAAATGTAAGTGTTTTGATACCCTGTAATGGACTGGAGCGCCGTCCAGGATTTATTTCTGCACTTACATTAAGTAAAGGGGGTCGACCAACTACAGTAAACTATACATGGACACACACACACACACACACACACACACACACACACACACACACACACACACACACACACACACACACACACACACAGGGATTAAACAAAATATGCTTGACACAAACTGCTGTGCCAGTTTTACAAGCAAACCCATCACCTACCTGCTATTATCGGTGCTGAATAAACAAACACTGTACAGAGGAAGTGTTACTAATAAACCCATGTCTTAACTGGACTTACAAGGCAACAACTGTGGGGTAATAAAGTCACCAAAAGAGTGGGCAGTATCTTTTTAGAATCATTGTGTCCTTGACTCAAAGCTACCTTGATTCAAATGTCAAAAATCACCTGATTAAAATGTTGTATGTATGTATATAATGATTATATTTGTAAGTGTCTGATCACAATATTAGAACCAATGAGGTCATATTGCATCCTATGGCACATTTGCCCACAGGTGTGCAGCTATGCCTGTAGGTCCTGCACCCTCGTAAGTTGCCGAAACTATGGGCACCAAAAAGCAAAACCTTCAAAACCCAACGGACAGCATGCAAACATGAGCTGAAGCAAAAACAAGCAACACACAAGTGTCCAAAGCTAACTTTAAAGCAAAGGCACACCAGCATTTCAAAAGTTTCACTGTAACTCCACATAACTCTGCTGCAAGTTCTGTGGCCAGTTAGTAATCAACTCTTTCTTCCATCTCACTCCCTCCTTCTCATTCTCTGGAGTCAAATGAAGGAGAGGAGATAGGTCTTGGGGCTAATGCCCTTTGTTTAGCAAGCTGCTGGTTGAGTCTATCAGCGAGACGCAGCAAGCAGAGGTGTCGCTTCAGCTCTGGCATTTTGGACAGTATTGACTCCTCTTCAGGGGCAGGAAAAAGGACAACAGAAAGGGTATTATCAGGGAGGGATGAGTGCAGCAAAGGCATTTTGCCTCACTGTTCTCGTCCTAAGCCTGAGCTCCCAATCCAATTGGTCGACACAGCCAGGGATGTAAATGAAATGCAAAGAGCAATACAGCCTCGTGTTCATTTCTCCTCTGTTTTGGCTCTTGCTTTGGGCTTGCCATTCTGGGCCTGATCTGTCTCTGCTAGCCTTTTTCTTCTCTTTTAGATCTGCCTTCCAATTGTTTCTACAAAAGTCCAATGTCTATCGGTCCTGAGCAATTTGTTTACTCTGGTCCCATCACACTCCTGACTCCAGCACTGCACTTCCCCATCTCCTACTTTCTGTCTTCAGCCCTCCACCCCCTCCTGGCTGGGCTCTCCACTCTTATCTGCTCAGGCGGCCCACATTCCAGTGTTGCTGTGGCACCCTGCCTGCATCCATGGTCACGGCGATTCCACGGGTTCTCACAATCCCTCAGATGAGAGCAAGTGGCGGTGAGAGCGACAGAAACATAGCAACAGCAAGCACAATAAAGAATGAAAGAGAGATAGAGTAAGAAGCAGACGAGTAAGAAAGACAGAAATAAAATACAAAGCCACAATACTGAAAGATTTTTAGATACAGTTCAGTGAGAATCAGCACTCCTGCACAAGAGTGAAACAGGCTTGCCATGTTCAGCAGTGCTGGATGAGATGACCATACAATATTAATATCTGAATCCACATTTATGAGAATATCAGACATCAGTCTACTCTATGCACAAAGTAACTGTTTGGCTGTTAAACATAATTTCTAACAGTGATTCTGTATTTCCTATTTTCTGTATTAAACACTTTGTTTTAGTACATTAAAGTTTTAAAAACTATATGTTATGGTAACAATATTTACTTCATTGTAATGAAACATGTTCATCTTTAATAAACCTTACGTATTGTTGACAGTGACACCACTACCATAAATACTACCAGTAACAAAGAAGGTCAGTTATCAAAATACTGGTGTTTTTATTTTTATTTGAAGTGTTAACAGGTATATTCAATTAAATAGCACTCACTTCCCACTTACAGTACAAACCCCAGATCTGCCCCTGCTGGACCCTTAAGCAAGGCCATTAACTTATAAACATATCTGTTAAACAATATAACTGAAATTATGGCGCCAGTTTTTGTTTGGTAGCAGTTCCAGTGGCTTTATGTTTATGTTTTGTTTTACTTGGGTTTTTAGCAGCAAAACCATTGCATATTAAACATATACAGTACTGTGCAAATGTCGTAGGCCACCACTAAATTTGTCAACAACTAAACCCAGAAATTCCTTTAGCATATCCTAGCCTTGTCACCTTGTTCCCAAATAACTGCTCTCTTGGCTGTTACCCTTCCAAAAAGACCATTCCTGATCAAGCTTCTTTGTACAGTATAAGGGTCAACTTGGCATCCCTAATCCCTACTAATTATATATTCTTTTTTATATTTTGGCTTGTCATCCACCCCTAATAAGTAGGTCAGAAAGAAAAGCATCATATAACCCATAGTCATAAACATGTGTAATTTGGAAATGTATGAGAAACTGCACAGGTATAGGACATAAGGGGACAAAAGGTCTTAGGCTCCCCAGTGTACTGCAGTCTCAGCTCATTCTATCAGGCATTACCAGCAACAATCAACATATTTAATAGATTTCTGAATATAAAATACATCAAATACATTAGCATTTAAAGTTCAAAGTAACTGAAATGGCACTGTGCTGCAGAGGGGGATGGAGACACAGAGAAAAGCGACAGTGGAAAGAATGGGGCCGTGTTACGAGGTTTCCCAGATTAGTGGGCCATTCTTAATCTCCTATGGCTGCATCCAAATTGGGTTGCCCTCCAATCTCAATCCCAGACTGCCATGCTCCTAATATGGAATCCAGAGACGTGACAGCAGGAGGGTAAAAGGATAATTATGGAATGAGAGGGAGGCAGAATATTAGAGAAGACAGAAACAGGATGGGCACAATACAAAATTTCATTTTAAACAAAAACAAGCCATTCTGAATAAAATACAGTATTTAGTATCAACAGTGTATTGGAACCATCAGCCCATGTTATGTACAACATACAGTAGCAGAGAAAATTGGGAAAATGTGACTGGTTTTAGGTCTTTTCCATTAATACACACTGATAGAATCATCATTAACCCAAAATAAAGTTCAATTTGTTCGTGCTGTAGAAGGAACAAACGCAAAGGGTATCACTGAGCAAATTATTTATAAAGTATGTATGGAGTGTGTTTTAAATACACATACTGAAAGTATATGACTGGATAAGAATTCAAAATATACTATTATACAGCAGTCCTCAGGGGGAAAAGCAGCTATTCACTAGTTGACCACTGAGGTGACCCAGGGTTCATGTCCCAGCAGTGACATCATGCCAGAGGGGCAGCTCATTTTCACGACTGATCATGATCATGTACCTGACCTGCACTCCAACAGCATCCGACGCAAAATACTGTAATGGACTGGTACTCTGTTCAGGCTGCATGCACTTCTATACCTGTACATTTGAGGAAAGGCTCAGGATCCCCCTCCTGACCCTGACTAAAATAAGGGAAGGGTTATAACATGTATAACAGTGTGTAATATGCTCATTGCATACTGCATCTACAACATGTATGTATCAGTAATTCTGGTTAAAACTGTACAGGTAGATGCGTGTCCAGACTTTACACAGATTTCATTGGGGTGTTTTTGTTCTTTGTCTTTATAGGTGTCTTAGTCTGTCTCTCTCCTTCCTACGGTGTGTGATAGTGGACCGGATGGCCTCACTCTGAGGGTCTGTGGGTTCTTTCGTGAGGTAGCGTGTAAAGTGTTGTATACTGCGACTTAGAAGGGACTCAGGCTCATGACTCCCTCCACCAGAACGAAGCAAGCGCTCAGCAGCCAGAGCGAGATTCTTATCCCAGTTTGTTGGATAATCAGCCTGGTCATCCACGATTTGGCAATAGAGCTGTAAAAAAGAAAAGCAGACTTTTGAGAGATTAAAATGAGAACTAAATGAATCTCTCCACTGCTAAAGCTAAAATAGGGAACGTTTCAAACCAGCAGTGAAGTATTATCCTCTGACAGTACAACTGCCTGATACAGTGGTCCTTGAATGCGAGCCCTTTACAGTTTTCTCTACTTCTGCATATATAAATGAGCTAAATGAAAGTACATGTTTACACAAGCCATACAATTTGATAAAAAAACAACAATTGAGACTAATATATTATACTACTTATATTATAATATATTTGGTAATTTAAATATTTAGGAAAATAAATAGTAATTATGTCTATCACTATGTGAATCTCCAGCTTTAGCAGTTAATTGAAGGTGAAATCAGTCAGGTGTCAATCAGTGAGACAATAATCAGATGTCAACGGGGAAAATGTTGTATTTAAAGAACGGGGATCTATGAAAATGTTTAAAACATGTTTATGGAGGTGTATCATGGTATATACAAAAGAGAAAGGAGAATTGTTGATACTTATTATCCTGGAAAAGGTGACAAAACCATCTAAAAAGTTCGTTATTCACCAATCCATAGTCCGTAATGTACAAATGAAGGAAATTCAAGACCATTGTTACCTTCATCAAAGGTGGCTGATCAACAAACTCCAAGAGCAATGTGTATAATGGACCGTGTTGTCACCAAGGAACCCAGGGAAACTTCTTAGCCTCTAACGCTCTTAGTTCCATTGGTAAGTGTTCATTCATGAACACCGAACAATAATGATGTGCATGTCAGGATTGCAAGGGGAACAGTCCCTGGATATATTAGACAAAAATCTAACAGCTTTCCAGGATATGAACCATATTCCCATCTGTGAAACATAGTGGTGATCATGGCCTAGGCCTGATTTGCTACATCGGGGTCAGAGGTGCCTGCAATAATGAATGAATCAATAAATTCTGAAATAGAACAGGAAATTCTAATGGAAAATATTAGGACATCATTAACAGAATATCATGAAAACATTCAAAAAGAAATCAACTCTACCAAAGTCATTCTACAATAAATGGCTAATGCAGAATAAACTTAATGTTTTAGAATGGCCAAGTGGAAGTCCTGATCTTAATCCTAAAAGAAATTATGTGGACGCAGTGAGGAAATCCACTGACAGCCCTGAAATGAAGCTATACAGAGGAATAGGCTAAACGGTCTCCAACTCAATGTGCAGAACTGAGTATCACTTACTAGACATGCGTAGCTGCAGTTATTGCTGCACAAGGAAGTCACACCAAATACCGACAGGATACTTCTGACACTCATAGATATGAAATATTGGATTGTTCTCCTCAATAAATAACTGACAAGTACAATATATATAATGTATAATATTCTTGTCTTTTTCGTTCTATTTGGTCATCTCTATTTTTAGTACTTGTTTGAAAATCCACTTATTAGCCATGTCATATTTATGCAGAAATATAGAATTTTTTTTTCAAAGGTTCATAAACTCAATGAAAGCTTACACATCCTTACAACAACAATTATGTTTTACAAAGATTATTGTTGTAGATAATACATATCACACACTTCTACACTGTTCACAAAAAGTAGCAGATATTTCATTTTAAAGTATCCTCTAATTTGTGTGAGCAGTATACATTGAATTATTAAAAGTAATAAAAAGCATTAGGTTTAAGTTTATAACTTCCACTCATATTTCTGAGTGCTTTCTAACGGAAGAACTGTTTAGGGTCAAATAGCAGCAGGCAAAAAGGTCATTAACGTTGATAAATTATGCAATTAGGGTTACTATTGTAATTGTTTCTCTACTTTACTATAACTACACACTACAGCTATGAAAATACTGTAGTGTATTTACAGTAGAACTAAATTACCAGTTACAGATGATCATAAGGATGTGGTTGGAATATGAGCTGGTATAGGAGCATAAAGGTCCCTTTTGCTTTCTAATTTTTCCCAGACATCCACCATAAATGAAAACAGTGTCTTTTTAAGTCCTTTAAAAAGTCCTTTTTAAATGGAAAAAAAAGTTATTTAAGATACTTACATTGTGACATTTTACAACTATGTTTGTTTCAAAGCCAAAAACAACTGTAAACGTCTATACATAACCTATAAGAAACATTGCATTTCGCTAGCTGAAATTTTGGGTGCGTTGAGGCTGAAACACAGCCAATATATTATACTTACATTATAAGAGAGCTCATACAGATGAGCCTGGCTCCCTCCTTCCATCCTCTCAGCAAGGTCAAAGAGGAAGAATGCCATTTTCATCCTATCAGACAACCATATAAATAAAATTTAGCTTCCACTAGAAAAAGCATTTTAATTCTGTACTCATGACACAGGGCAAGATCGAGTGCAGGCTGGGGTATTTGGATTGCTGGCAATAGATAATAGAGAGAATGAAATATATTACCTGGCCTGCCACATTTCTTCATTGGCCACTCTCTCCCATGAGCCTGGAGGAAAGCTATGATGGAAAATCACAAGAAACAATAGTATTGCTTTGTGCATGAGTCCAGCTTTTGATTTCTGGCTTGTAATCCATTTACTTTACTTCGAGTACATCCTCTCATGTTCTATCACATATTTTTGCAATACTGGGGGAAATAAAACACTACACAGAACTCTGGGAGTCATAAATAAAAAAAGTATATAGAATAAATGCAAAAAGTGTTGCTGATGATATCAAACACTACCTTCCAAGTTTCTATTTGCAGGAAGGCCTAAAACCCTGACAGCAACACTGAAGATCCTCCTAAAATCATGTGGCAGCTCATACTCAGTGCCTGCACTCTTTAAAAGCATTTCCATGTGCTAAATGACCCATATATTTTCACATTTCTTCAATAAGCATGCGGCCTCTCCTTCAAAGGAATATTTTAGCATGTGACTTCCCCGCTAATATTTGGCTGCCGGGCAGGGACGGACACGCTTGTAGCGGCCAAGAGGAGAGTAATGTCACACCATTCAACCCCGATTAGCTCGCTGAATACCAGGCAGGCGCGCACAGCCTCAGTGCTGGAGACTAGAACTAATTTCACTTTATACACACGCATCAGCACGCTGCAGTTTAGAAAGTCATTAGGGTGGGGTCAGCAGACTAATAACGACTTTGAAGCTGGAGACGGTGGATGCCTTGCCAGCAGGAAGTCAGTGTAGTGGATAAGTGGACTTCTGCAGCAATGAAGAACCAAGTGTGAGAAGCAAAGGAGGTTTAAATGATGAAAACTAAAAAGCTCAATGCTGTAATGTTCTGTATGGATCTTCAATATTTGCTTGTGGAGTAGGAATATGTGTTACATACAGCTATGTAAACTATCTGTGATGAGTTACCCAAAACGTTCATAACACTTCATAAACTCGTACTTAAGGGCCATGTTAAAATTTTTAGACTATTCTGAACCATTCGTAACTCACCAAGTGCTTGCTTGGCCGATATGTTTCCTTACAAAAAATGGTTTTATTTGTCTATACACAGCAGCACCCGTTACGGCTATATAAAGTATGAATTTATGAAAAACAGTATATGGCTTTAGAAAACATAATTGCATTGCATACACTACATTCAATGCAAAGTAGAAACACTATATTGAATAACGTGGTTAGTAAGTTCCTAATATTCAATTAACTTGGCTTTCCATATCACGGTGAAGTGAGTAGTGTGGTCAGTAGTGTCCCACTGGGAAAGTCATTAGTTCATTTCTGAGCATAGTTGTATATAGTGATTGAATTATTCCAGGGCTTTAATCATTTTATTCACATGAAACAAACAATTACACTTTTTGTGTCCATATTTAAATCATTTTAATAATATCCTAATGATACTTTGTGGTATAAAAATGAATATGAAAATGAATATAGATCAGGGCTTCCGTTTTTGACTGCTGGTGTTTTTTTAGCGCACATGCAAATGGTGAAACAAGAATTTGGAGTAGATGTAGGTTGTATACCTGTCATGTGGTTGGCTCCAGTTGTACAGGTGTTGTGTGCGCTCTATCCAATCCACAGGGTGAAGACGGTTGGTGATGGGCATTAGCTGCTCGCACACACCGTATGGCCAGCGGGAGAAAGTCCTCTCCCAGCTCTGGTCTCCCTCCGACAGACCAATACACACAAACACAGGTCGGCTGTGCACGTGAACGCGCACACACACACAGACACACACAGACAGGTAAGATTCACTGGTAGGAGGGGCAGAACAGTAATTAATTTTACCTTTCACTTTTTTTTGTTTCAACAATCTTGCCCATATCACAAATATTTGTAATCAGGAGAGTCATAAAAAACAATACAATTAATCAAGTTCTAATATAAGTCTTTGTGCTATAAACTATTTTAAAAGCAATATTTTATGTGCTAGTAGTTGTAGATAACACTCTACGCCTTAACTTGTTCGGGATTTTATTGTTACGATTAATCAGAGTAGAGGGCCCACCTCAAAACTGATAGGACTTAAAGAATCGGCTACATCAATTACAATTTTTAAATCACAAATTACAAAATAAATTATATAACTGGTAGAAAAGCCTGAAGTAAAAAGTCAAAAATTCATCATTTCAATTTGACAGTTTATTGGCATCTCCAGGGTTTCTTTTTTCTGTAATGGCAGCGTACACAATCTGTCTGACTGGGGATTGGGAGATTTTAAACTCTTTAAAGACAGCTTTGTAACCTTTCCTGCCAGGTGAGCATCATTTGAGCATCATTGAACCATTATTTCTGGCGTCCTCTGAAAACTCCCATGTTTATCCCATGACACACAAGCATTTTGAAGATTAAATGGAACATGGACATGGATAAATTCACATTTTTGCCACTTGCAAATATGTATAGTGTACTGTGGCACCTTCCTCAGTATATTAATAACAAAATATAATATATATTGTATAATTTGTCTAATTGGAATTATCTACTTCTAGGTCTGGTGCGAAAATTTTCTCTGTCCTCTCTTCTTTGAATTCTCTACCTAACGGGTCTCCAGAGTAGAGCCTCTAGAGCATAAAACCCCAGGATGCAGTGGTCTGGCAAGTAAATACTGCCGTCTGGTGGACGGAAAAATTAAAGCGCTCTCTCTGCCCTTCTCTCTCTACATATGTTGTACTGCATGTCTTGATGGCATTTATCCCAAGAATGATGAGGTGTAAATTCTTGAGCAACTACTCTGTTTGTAGCTGACGCAAGGCTTACTTATCTCAAAAAGTAATAAGAGGTGCATTGTTCTAAAGAGCAGCATTAAGGCAATTTCAATTTAAATTGGAATATGAGTGTGTGTAGGTTCATGTTAAACTCACCGCATATTGTGCTGTAAGAACTGCTCAATGTTAAAGCTATTTTTCTTTTGAATGTCAACCGGGTCCCAAACAAGCCCGGGAAACTTTACACCATGAAGATGCTGCTGCAGCTTTGGTATATACCAACTGTATGTCATCATCTAAGAATAATCAGGAATAAGCATGTACAAGATAAATACAGTCATAAGCACAGTTTACAACACCAGCATGCACTCATATAAGACTAACCTCTTGGTCGACTAGGCTGAGGTCCGGCCTCAGGGTTTGGCAGTAGTGCAGGTAACGAAGCGTGTTGCCGGGGAGATCACCCCGTGTCAGAACCAATGACTTCTCTGGAAATGAGAATATGAGCTCTCGAGCAAACCTCTCCACAACTTCATTCCTACTCTGATCGCACTCTCTGAAAACAAAAAAAAATTTAAAATAAGAAAAAACATGCATCAAATACTATAAAATTACATTTGTATGAATACACTATGGGAAAAATGTGTGTAGTTTCCTCTGGTAAATCTTCCATCTTGCCCTTTGTTGGGCCAGGTGTGTTGGTTGGGGGTGTCAGACTTCAGTCCTCTATTGCCTGGTTTTGGCCTTAAACTAAAGACAGATATAGGGGTTCATTGTCACAGACTGTGGAAGCGGTTAGGGTACCAGACTATCAACCAGAAGGTCCAGAGTATAAATCCTTCCTCTGCCAAGTTTACACTGTTGGGTCCTTGATCAAAACCCCCAATTGTATCAGATGCACGTTTATCTGGGTGTCTGGAAAATGAATAAAATGCCAGAGTTTTGTAATAATCTGTGATGTTGTCATCGTGCCTCTGACATATGATCACTAAGGCAGTTCAAAGTGGAGATACTGGGTTTTTTATGTCTTACAGGAGGCCTCATGGCTGTGATACCTTATGGTTCTCCTTTCTTAGCTAAGCTGTTAAGTAAGTGCTGCCGGAGTTTCATGCTGTACTTGGCACAACAGTGTTCTGTTTACAGACTCTGTGTCCTTATCATCCCTATCATCATAACTGCATGCAAGTATTTGCAGTTTTACATCCATCAGATGTACATCCATCACTTCTGCTCTATCTAAGAGAGGTCTTATGTATCATATGCAATTAAAATAGAACATTTTTCAAATCTGCCTCAACTTAAAACAGTCAACCAATGCTTCAGAGCCACAAGCACAGGCAGGAGTTTAAAAGACAATGTGACTATGGTAATGTCTGCTCAAAGTCCATTTTCATCATTTCCATTTCCATTATTTAGCTGATGCAATTATCCAGAGTGACTTAAAGTTAATAAAGTCTTACAATCCAAGCAATTATGGGTTAAGGGCCTTGCTCAGGAAACCAACTATGGCAGAGGTGGGATTTGAACACTGGACCTCCTGGTCCATAGTCCAGTACCACCACAGTCCCATCAAACTCCTGTTGTTTCACTCTAAGCTCTTCTGCCAGCACCAGTTTCAGCCCTCACATACATTTTTAGACCACATCAGAGAACCCTGACGCATTTTCTATTTGTGTAATTTTACTTATTTATGATATATAACATCTAGGAACAATGATGTGTCCATTTTTGAGTCCTAGCATAACCAAGGTGTCATCCTCGTCATATTTAAGGAGGTTTCCCCTTTCCATTGTCACCCTGAGCTTGAATCACCATTGCACTGAGCCTAGGTTATCATAAAGCTGCTTTGAGATAACAATGTATTGTAAATTGTGCTATATGAATAAGTAAATTGACTTATATTAAAGGCATTCCAAAACTGTATGTATAACGTAGACGTGTAATAAGCTCAGCATGAGTACTGTACTGAATAAATATTAGTATAACTGTGATGAAACACACAAGAAGCATAACTTCAAAGAAGTAGAAGAGTTCAGGAGATTCATGACACCATTATGTCTCCAGCTGTTCCGTTAGCAGCTCCTCTCCCGTTCAGAGCCAGCGTGCGTGAATCAATGAGAGTGATGTTAAACTTTCACATAGTACAGCAGAGTGCTTTGCTGCAGTAATCAGCCTCTGACAGGTGTGATAAGAACCAACAAGTGCGTCCTTCCAGCAGGCTGATCAAAGCAGCTTGGTGCTCGGCAGCCATGTACCAAACCTAATCTATGCGACTGCTGCGGCCAGTACGCCTAATCAACCACAGAACACCGGCGCTTTAATCTGCATGACTAGCGTGGCCAGGACAGCTAATCAAGCGGAGAGTGAAAAGAAACGGAACATCGCAAGCCTGAGAGCTTTGATGTTTGATGAAGCACGGACACGCTGCAGAATTAGGTGAGTGACTACCATGTCCGAAGCTAACTGGAAACCAAGGACCCTTGAAAACTGCAGTTACACAGGGTAGAATTATAATCATTTTCATTTATTAAAATCCCTTAAATATTTTGTAACTGTAATTAGGGTAAATTAACAATGTGAAAAGTAGCAACACTTTTCAATAGTGTTTAAGCTTGAATAAAAGTATAGTAAAGGATAGTATGACATTATATACTCTGTTATCTGCAGTAGACATCTGGTTATACCGTTTACACCATGGATGTGAAACATGCAGATTGTAAAACTACAGGGGTTAGACATTTACATTTACAGCATTTAGCAGACGCCCTTATCCAGAGCGACTTACAACTTATACAGTCTTACAATCCAAGCA
>JAUZSU010140360.1:0-15610 GCA_034780255.1 Parotocinclus maculicauda | reverse complement strand
ATGCCACCCAAACGTTCTGCAAGTTCTACAGCTAAAATAGTGTATAAATACTTAAATAAATATAGCGTCCCTACTTTTTGTTTATTGCGGGTGGTCTTGGAACACTGTACACTTTCTGAAGTGGGAATTATAAAACTTAAAATTCTTATGTAATTTAACTTTAGCAGATTAATTATACTCAGATAAATATAGATGTGCCTCAAGCAAAACTTCAGAAATTCACATAATACAATCATTTGTATATAATACATTATTTGGATGCCAGTCTGTTGCAAGGCAGGTAACCCAAACCCCCACACTCCCTCAGTTTGTCTCTTCTCCCTCAAACACAGCCAGTTTTGCTCCATTGATTCTTGACCTGGCTGGAAGGCATCGCTGGGAACCGAAACTGGGTCACCACAGTAGTTAAGTTATAGCCGCTGCACAAATTGAGATCAAATGAGATCAAATACTAATCTAATATGTATGAAATTAGAAGTTATCCCCTTAGCAGCATTATGACATCAAGTAGATGTAGTCTATGTAGATACTGACCCAGGTTTGTAGAAATAAAATGTTACTGGTTGTTTGAAATATTGATATGGCATTTTTAGAATGGACTTTGCAACAGACCACTTTGTAGGCAATGTACATAAGGCTTGCAGCGTTTAATACAAATGTGTGGTGGAAAAAGTACTCGAACCATGTACTGGTGTATTTTACTTTGAGACGCCCAAGGTAAAATATTACTCCTGTTAATGTAGAAGTCCTTCTTTTAGAGCTCCACTTAAGTAAAAGTACCAAATCGAACACAAAGCTCTTTTTTTCCCTTCTCTATTAGCTTATTCCTCATTCGACATTGTTTTGTATCTGATATTGGATATTTTACATTACAACAGTCCTGTTTAAGCATTAAAGATAAGTGTAATTAAAATGTCCTTGCAAGTTCTGTGCTGTTGAAAACTTAAACATTTGATGTTCTGGCAGGCTACCTTCTGTCTTGCTGCTGTGTATGCAAATCACGTTTTTGCATTTAAATGTACTCGAGAATCAAAAGTATCATGATTTATTATGGCTCTAATTTCCTATTATTGTTTATGTAGCAAAACATAATCAAGTAATTGTTAGTGAATAGACTAGTGTTACTCTTGATACACAAATCTATTCACAGAATGTCATTCATTGGTCCAACAGATCTAAACCAATTTTATTCATGTAACATTTTACACACACATAATGTTACATAATGTAAGATATATGACTTTGAAATATAAATTAATAGTCACCCAAAATATGTGTAAAGTAAAAATATGCGAAGAAACTGCTTTCATTACCCATGAATTCCATTTACTTTGTTACTGTACCCATATTGTGACTATGTTTATGACCCCCCCTCCTCCTAGATGGCACTTCGTTACTATACCCATATTGTGACTGTTTATTACCCCCCACAGATGGCACTTTGTTACTGTACCCATATTGTGACTGTTTATTACCCCCCATAGATGACACTTTGTTACTGTATCGATACTCGTATTGTTTGCTGTGCAGTACTGTTACAAAAGCTTTGGATCACAGTGAATTCTTAAACTGGTATAAAAATTAAGGTGTAAAATATGAATCTGGAGAAAATATTGACATTCACATTTTAGGATGATTATTGTACCTTTCACTCATTATACATTAACTTATTATTTTTCCCTTTAAGGCTTCAGGTCCACATGTTGAATGGTGCCCTGTTGGCTCTTCTCTTTCCTGTGGTCAACACAAGATTAGTAAGTACTGTTGTCGTTCATATTTTGTTACATTTGTTATTTGGAGTTTATCATTGACTAGAGCTGATTAAAAAGCCTTATGAAGAGCATATCTGGCTGCATGCAAATGACCTGTTTGTAACTTATTCATTAGGATAGTGCGTTAATGCAAAATCTATATATCATTCAAATGAAAAATGATTTGTGCTCATATTTTTGTTAGCTCATATTTAAAATCATGTGTACATGTTAGTTTTGAATGCCCCTCTGATCATTCATTCATTATCTTATGCACTAATTTTATTTTTCTAAACAGTCCTTACAGTTACACTTAGTAGCTCCCATACACAAGTGCACTACAGAGTGACCAGTGACCGTTTATTGGCAGAAGTCGAATACAAATATTTACACTGAAACGCTTGTGAATTACATATCACACTTCTTCTGAAGTCACCCTTCTCTGAAAACTTTTGAAGCAGATGGGTTACAGCAGCAGAACACCACTACGGGTGCCACTGCTAAAAACTAGCTATTCCCATATGGACTACTGGTTAGGATCACTGGTTTTTAATCAGGCAGCTCGGGTTCGACTCCTGATATGGGAACTTGTATTTGTGGGACTGTGGTGGCCTAGTGGGTAAGGTACTGGACTATGGACCAGAAGGTTCAGGGTTCAGATCCCACCTCTGCCCTAGTTGGGTCCCTAAGCAAGGCCCTTAACCCACAATTGCTTGGATCGTAAGACTGTATTAATTGTAAGTCGCTGTAGATAAGGACATCTGCTAAATGACATAAATGTAAATATCTCCAGCAGTTTACAGTTTACCTATGCCACAAGGAATTAAGGTAGATTTGATGGCAAAAAAGAGGTCCAGCCTGATAGTATGGGTACCAAATAAAGTGTCTGGTATATATTGATAATAATCGCTGTGCATGTAAACACAATCAATGATTAATACTTTAAAACAGGTCTTTTTCAGTTACATAGATTATGAGGGATGGCACCGCTGAAATGGCTACTGATGCCGATAGTGACGTTATGCAAAGCAAATAAATAAACACAGATTATGAAGCTTTTAATAAACAAATTGCATGTTAAGGACAAAATCAAGAGACAAGTCATATATTTTGGTTGTATGGAATCGTGCTATTCGTCTCCATTATGGTATGCTCCACTACAATCTAATCTGTTCTCAATTATTTGAAACATGTTGTAATAGGTGCAGAAGACGTTTTCTCCTCTTAGTTGTTAACGTCAGGGTAATGACTTGGTGGAAATATTTGTCTTAGGAAGGGTGTGCAAGTTTAATGTAAGTTACTGTGCCAATTCAAAATCTCTTTTTAGTATTACATTACAAATCCACTTAAAGAGTTAGTAATCAGTTTCTATTTCAAACTCCTTGATCATACAAAAATGTTCCAGTGATCATTTAATATTTCCGAAAGAATCACATGATAGCTCTTCATTAAGAGTAAGATTTACGTCCCTCAGTGTAGCTTACAGCTTCGCAGCATAACCAGGACCAATATGCAGTAGTTCTATATAGCAGATCTATGTAACTACAGTGTTCATGACAGTTTAGTTCCGTGGTATAGTTCAGTGCTGATAGGACTTGTCAATGTTAATCCAATTTGTAACCTGATCTTAAGTCACTCATTGTTAATCCTTTTGCTGACACATCTACCAACTGTTTGGTGTCCCCCTGTCTCATAAATGGAAGGAGTTTACTTTGTCTAGTCTCTGATGTGTGGGAAAGTGAATGGGATGATCTCTGATGTGCAGACTGTGGAATTTTTAACACATGCTTAAACAGTTCCTCATGATCTGCGAATGATCTGTGTGGTCGTTTTACTGCTTTTTATCCCGCACCCTGTGTCCTAGGAGACAGAAAGTCAGAGCCCAGAAATGATAAATGACAGATTTCGCCTTCATATATTTATGGCTTAGCGCTCATAAACACTCCTGATTCCATTCTCAGTATATTCTGTGGATGTGGCCACTAATGGGGGTTAGTGCTAGAGCTGAACATAAATACAGTGTAAACATTTTTGCATCACATATTCTGCACATGCAATGGTGGCATTGCAAAGGCTACAATAGTTTAATTACATTTAGGGTGACACATGCAGAAATTTCAAAATCGTGTAGGGATTTATAAGGAAAGTTCATATTTCCATCTCAGTTTTAACATATACAGAATACACTCCCGGACAAAAAAAATGAGCAAACCTAAAATTGCAAATGATTAACTTGGAATGGTCTAGCAACATATACTCAGTCAGAAAATGAAATTAAGCTTAAGAAAATGCACCCCTGCAACTACTTACATAGTTTTCTTGTACACAGAAATAAAGTCATGAAAAGATTTAAGTGCATGTCTAACACATAGCAAGTAACACATGTCTAGGAGTTCAACAATATTTTTCAATATCAAGTCAGAGTTGCGACCATATAAAGAATTATTTGGTTACAAACAAACAACACTCAACAGTTTGAAGCCATTAACTTGTACAACAAAACTGACTTTGAGATTTTTACCCAGGAGTGTATGTATAGATCTCATATATTTTCACATATTGAAGGATTGAGATGGTAGATAGGGGTCACTGTTGCAGTTCTGCAGTCCCTTAGACACAATTGTGGAAAGTGCAGCCTGGCTAACAGTGCTGTTTGTTCATTCACTTGTAATACTTTTTAAAATTATTAATCTCCCCTATGATATTTCTTTTCAATTCCACTTAAAATTAATGGCATCTCTATGAATAACTGTGAAACCATGTTTATAATCATCTTACTGAGAAACAGTCGTGTCTGTATTAATTTGTTTTTTCTCTTGCTATAATAACTTACTGATTTTCTGTTTACAGCAAATATGAAACCCTCACACACATGATCCACAGAGACATTTTACATTACTTGACTAATTCTTAATCTTGGACTATTGAACTTTAGTAGCTGAGCTCAGTGTGGAGTGAAAAGCATCTGGTGCTGTTCTGCAGTAGAACATTCTGGCTACAGACCAAGTGGTCTTACAGCTAACCTGCATGTAAACTCTCCTTGGATGAAAGCAGTATGAAGAAGACAGCAAAGCTCTTTTTGGATGACTTGTGTGCACTCTATTTGCAGACAGTATTGCATTTAGATGGGAATATGTATGTCTCATTTGCTGCTACAACACAGCAGTGCTTTCACAGAAAGTCTTAATAATAAATTAGTTTTTGTAAGGTTCATTTAATGTGGGAGCACCTGTGGCCTGTTCATGTGACAACCGCAGGCCTAACCCTCATGCCAATGAGCACTAAGACTCAGGCTTCTACCACTGACAACAATGCAGGTAATCCACACTGAGCGCAATACTGTATAGAGCTTAACCCCTTACCCAGGGGCACCAGCAGACCTTCAGAACTTTAACAGCTCCAGTAACTCAAACAATTACCTTTTACAAAATTTACAAAATACTTGCTGTTATTTACCGCAAGTAATCGAAGGAAGGTCCCGGGTTCAATCCCAGGTGGAGGAATCTGGGTCCTTTTTGTGGGGAGTCAGCATGTCCTCCCAGTGTTCGAGTGGTGTGTTCTCTGTACACCACTCTTCAGAGAAAAAGAACAGAAAAATGGATGACTCAGTGAAAAAAATAAAAACATAAAGATTACATTGACTGTCTTAATCAAATCCATGGACCACAGATTAAGAAACGCTGTAGTAAAGGTTTCTTTGCCATAACGACCATTTTAGGGAATTCAGAAACAGCAATCAATGGCATGCTTAATAGAGATAAATGCATCAGTATATATAGACTGCTTTATATCTGTATTGTCAACAACGTTTAAAAGAAATGTAATTCTTATATAAGAGAGCAGCTAGGCTTAGTCAGCAGGAGGTTGTGATTAAAGTGATATAACATATAATAAAGAAGTTAATCCAATATAGGGATGCCATATCCATAACCTTTTAATCTGGCTGCATATTTTGGTTCATATAGTTTACCTATAGTACATTTTCTCTAAACAGATGGTGAAACGGTGTGGTGCTTTAAAGGATTACACAGAAAACCTCTTTTACTCTCCTGCTTCCTGTCAAAAGTCGACTCCAAAGCCACCTTAATCTTCAGCCACATTTCTCTTCTAGCTTGTGTCTAAGTAACTGCGCCACACTGTTAAATTTCCATTAGCACGCATGTCTGGTTCCTTTTATCTCAGAGGAAACCTGCAGCTACGCCACTTGCAGAGTTTTGAACCCAGGGTTCGAAGGCTTCCTTCCAACTGTGTTGTCTTTAAAGCTGTATTAGTAATATGTGAGAACTGTGCTTGCATGCCCTTTAGCTAATGCTCAATTTGGGAGAGGTACTGACTTATTCAGACTATGAGGTCATGTGTCTCATAGTGGGGTTCAGTGCTGTTACAGATGTAACACTGATGCTCTAGTTGTAGTAGTTTAAACATTTTATTTAGATTACGTTCATTTAGTATCTTTCCTCCTATCTTGTATAAAGTATTACTCAATATGAAAAACTTTTTGCCAGTTTAAATGTGGTTGGTTGTTTAAAGTTTTACATTTTGACTCATATTGACTTTATTAAAGATAAACCACTTAAATCCTGGCCAATACAGATTAATCAACTGATATTGTTTCCTGATTACATGTATGATGACTGATATGACACAGATCATACATAATAAACACATGATTCTATGACTATACTATAATGTTCATGTTCTGTACATTGAGTGAATGTGCTTGCTTTTGTTCCTGTTATCATTTCAGTTGTGCTTGGGCAGTTTTCAAAAGGCTTGAATTAATCACAGTTAATTATGCTTTGGTTAGGGATATAGAAGAACATGAAACTGTACTTCCAACAAACAACCTGTTTTTATTGGGGTTCAGGACTGTAGCTAATTTGTCTTTCTCACAGAGCAGAAAAATACCTGGAAGTTCAATTTGACTTTTGTTTTTGCTTTGACTGCATAGCTTGTTTTGGTCCAAGGCCTCCCTCAGAAGTGGTGCCATGAAATATCCCAAAGGACTTTTTTCTTTCAGAGATTCTCAAAAATAACAATATTGCAGGCGCTTGGATTGGGTGCTTGCTTATCCCCCAATGTTAGACTGGCATCCGATCCCAAAAATTCAAAAATGCAGAAATTAGACCTATTTTGTACATATACGCTGCTTTCACAAATTAGGGAATACTTCATTAAGGGAACTTTTCATGTAACCTTAGGTTAGTAGAAACTAAAAGGGAATAGAGCCCGGATAAGAGATAAGCCAACATAGGATAAAGCGAGCTCTGTTTTTCCTTGCTTGGAAAATATTTAATAAGCTAATTTTATAAAAGCATCTGGTAAATCACAACGTGATATATACAGATTGTGCTGTTAAAAAACGGAATTACATAATGCTAGCAAGTCACAGTCAAGGTGTTTGATTAGATAATTGGTTGTAATGATTTTATGTCTCTGCTGTGGCAAAAAAGGCAATATAAATAACTTAGAAGGAAGATTTGCCCAGGGGCAAACTGAGGGCCCAAACAGAACAGTAAAAAGGTCATGTGTAAAGGCATTACTAATATAAGAAGTTAGTCATCCAATGGTATTTAGAAAGTAGTTTCTCCTGAACCGCTCTGCATTTGCTCTCATACAGCGATAGAGTTTACCAGACCACAGCAAGGAGAACAGAGTCTGATGTGGTTGATAAGAGTCGGTAATCATCTTGCAATACTTAGTGTAAATGTCCTTCAGAGGCAGGAAAGGCACCCCAGTAGTCCATTCAGCTAACCTCTGAAGGCTTCGGGTGCTACTTAGAGCTGTTTTGAGACCATGGATGATGGGGGTGGCTGAATGTCTTCAGATGGGTTTAGTACTTGGAAAAAAATTGAATAATTTAAAACTGGTCTATATGCAACCATTAGGTATTAAATAAGCAAATATCTGTGGTATGTTTTCATTCTTTTGCTCTGTCCTCAAGTATACCTAACCCAGTTTTACTCTAATCGCTGTAATTGCATCTCTACATCAGAGGAATTAAAACACCTCTGAGAACAGTCTAAAAGTTAAACCAACAAACGTGACTCAGATTAAATCTCCCAACTGCAGAGAATCCAGGATTTTTATGACTTGGAACTGCCAAGTGCCAAATATTTTCACCCCATGAAATGTTTTAACTTTAACGTCATGCCAACTGAATACTTGCTCTTTCACTTTTGTGGAGCAAATTCAGCATGTAGAAGCAGATAACTTTTTGCAAATCATATTTATTGACACAAGACAGATTACATTACTGAATCCAGTGTCTATGGAATGTCTCAGATGTTTGTTTTAGCTGTCCAGATACATGCACTTCTACCATACCACCCAGCTATAGCCCTGTACTAAGAGGTCTTATGATGGTCTGATATGCAGTTTGAATAGGCCATATATTCACTCAAATACACTTTTTTGTTCTCCTATTAATCCAAGTAACTTGAGCATAAAAAACAATAAGGCTGGAAAAAGATTAGATGTATTCTAGTAATGAGACCAAGTGTTTGTTATTAGGGGATTACTCATCTGCATGAAAGAAGGTAAACAAGGAGAAGGACACAGAGAGCGGTAGGTAAGCAGGCAACTCTGATTTCAATCCCCCAAATGAATACACATTTGTGTGTGAAAATAAATGTCAGCAGATTGCATGAGCAGTGAATGTCTTGCAGGTGCTCAAATAAGTCAAAGAACACTTGATTGAAACAAGTCCTTGTTGCATATGTGGTATGGGTGGAGATTTGTACAGGAAATTTGTATGCATTATTAAAAAAACTGAAAAAACGAAGATAGTAGTGGCATGTATTTAGTGTGACCTCCCCTTACACTTGTGCATCTGGCAGCATCATCTGGATGCCAAGTTGACCTTTCTGCAGTCCAAAAAAGCTTGATCAGGAATGATCTTTTCTAAGTATAGCAACGAAGAAATTATGTTTCACAAGAGCAACAGGGTAAAAAAGCTAACAAATGCTTAAATTCATAAAGAATTAAATGAGGTTCAGTGGAAGAATAATCCAAGTTTGACATTTTTGGGTCCAGTCATCAACAATACAGTATGTTATCTATGGTTATTATACCACTGCAAAAACAACAAATGTAGTGGTGCCCTAAGACCCTTGCACCGTACTGTATAACAAAGATTTATTAAGCAAAGATAACCAGATATACTGTGGTAGCCTAGTGCATAAGATACTGGACTGTGAACCACCTCTTCCAAGCTAACCTTTGATATTTGTTGTCCACATAGTGCCCTTCTCACCACTGCATATTATTGTAATAGATAGCAGTGGTGGAAACAAGTTACAAGTTTCAAGTAACAAGTAAGACACAAGTCTTTACTAAGCTTAATGAACTCACCTGAGTAGCTCTGACTGACACGCCTCTCTGTGCCCAGGTCTGTTCTCGATTTAATATCACTGTAGAAAGTGAAATGTTTATACAATGTATATACATTTTCCTTGTTCAGCTACTGCTGCTTAAATTGAACACATCTTTTCTGGATGGTGCAACTGTATGTTAGCTTACCAATATGGAGACCCAGACTTGAGTCCTGGTGCTGCCTTTTGGCTAGTCCAGCATCTTATACAGGCACAGTTGATTATGTCTGAGGGAGAAAAATCTAATCGAAGGAATATGTTGTAGAGGCCCTTGCTAAATTTACCATGAACTGGTTGAAACTGTGAACAAAGTGTGACACTTAGAAAATTATTTATCATCATCCATCTGAATTTTGTCAAGAGCTGGGGGTAGCACGTGATTTGACAGAGATGGTTTTCTCATGTTGTCACAGGCCCCTGACCCAAACCTGAGCCATTACAATGTGATTTACCCATGTATTGATTCCTCTTATATGTCTCACATTTCCCTAGTCATATCCTCTGAATATTTCATACCCCTTGTCTGAAGTAGTTGCAGCAATGCCTTGCATTTTCAGGGCCTATTGGTGCATCCCACTCATGCCTCTGATTCTGAAGCTCTTCTTATTTGTTATCTATGTTTGTCTCTGCTTTTTGGCTCAACCTGATATTAACTATATTAGTTGGAAAAAATTATCTCTTTTTTGGTTTAAACTATTTAGTGATTTAAATTTCAGTGCATCTCATAATACAATTGTACAAATGTGATTTTGGCATACTATTTAGTACATGGTATATGATTAAGTGGGGTTTGTGGTGTTTAAAATGCATATGTTCACATATGATCATTTCATTTTACTGACCGTGTATTGTACTGACTGCAGGTAGTTGAGACATACAAAGCTGTTCTACTTAATAATGCATCTTGCAATTCTGCCTTTGAAAAGTGTATATATTGTAATTAATAATCAAAATTACCTGCGCTGACTGACAGCTGAAAATAAGCTATGCCGCTGCGAATAGTGCAGTGTCTAATAAACTCTTACATGTTTTCTTCTTTTCAAAATGCAAATTCTCTTCTCACATTCTCTTCACTACCAGCGGCTTGGGTATGTTAAAAGCAGCTTATTCAAAGAGCATTAATCTTTCATGTGACTGAATCGCTGAGTACATGCTCGTGCCATAGGCAGCCAGAGACATGCAGGCTTCAATCAGTGTCTAGAGCGCTGTATTGATTTTATCCTTGCTGCTCTGTTCACCAGAATAAACTTGAGTTTACTGAATGAACTTGGCAACATTGAGATATGTTATCCTAAAATATTGAATTCCACCCAAATTAATGAATAACATAGACACTTTTGTAAACATTTCATTACCGTATTTTAATGAAATAGTGGAGGAAACTGGGCTTCATGTTTGGTTTAAAGCAGTCATCTGTGATGCGATTTAAACATAGCTAGTAACAGTTATTGCCTTTCAGTAGAATTCATATGCCTAGTGGTTAAGGTACTGGACTATGGACCAGAAGGTCCAGGGTTCAAGTCCCACCTCTGCCACAGTTGGATCCCTGAGCAAGGCCTTAACTGGCAATTGCTTGTGTTGTAAGACTGTATTATTTGTAAGTCGATCTGGATAAGGGTGTCTGCTAAATGACTTAAATATGTTATTCACGTATGATAAAATACACTTACGGTACTGTTTTATGGCCCCTTAGGTGAAGACAATTATGACACTAAAGACAAATAATGTATTTTATTAAATCCTATAAACAAAATGAATGTTCCACTGTAGACCCTGCTAGCAAATTAGCTTGGAAATTTTCCTTGCAGAAAGTTTGGATGGTTTTTATCCCGATCTTTAGTAGTAATGATGGGATGCACCCCTCTCGAGACATGTGCATTTTTCACATTGGAAAGACACGTGTTAAACCAAATTGCCACTATGCTTGTAACTGGCATAAAGAGAATAGAAATTGTCATTGGTCTTTAACTTTCACATTTTGACTGTGTTTGTACTCCAGTTCATTTTATTTATCTTGTCAAGGCTGTTTATGTTACCAGATACATACTAGGTACCAGCTGTCCTTTCTAAACCCCCAGTTCCCCATCTGGAACCACTGAAGAATAAGAACAGGCAGTTGCTCACTGAGGGACACGTACTTTTCTATTGCACTGTAACGCTATTGCAGAGCGACACAATAGTTTGTATTGTTCACAAAGATAAACATATCTCTGGACCTTCATTATGCGGTTCACTCAAATCAGCTGGATGTTAGAGACCCATATTAATCTAAGGAGGGACAGGACTCCATGGTTTAGAAGATTGCATTATTGGTGCTGATGCTTTATGTATGAGCAGAAAATAGCATGCTTTTGTAGACCATACAATACATAGTTGTTAAGGAGCTAGAGGTATGTTTTATGGACATGTTATTCCACATGATTTGGTTTATTTATAGAATGCATTATATATGTGATGTAAACGTTAACAATAGTATTAATCCTTAGAGTTGCTTGGGTTAATTAACTGTTCAGTAAGTTGCTTTTCCATGTAAGTCGCAGCAGTACCATCAGATTGGGTCTGAACTCACACAGGCACAGTTGGCCATGTTTGTGTAAGAGAGAGGAGGCTAGATGAGGGAAATCATCCCCAGTGCTGTAACATCAAGCTCTGATATGCAAATTCAGGGCACACTGATGCCCTTGCCCAATTAATTCAAATATATCATGAGCAGGATAACAGGGCTTTAGACAAAAACATGACATTAAAAAACTATATTTGCTATGTTTGTTGTCTGTTTTTGTAGGAGAAAAGACAAATAAAAAACAACACCATTTTTGTTCACATCCTAGCATTCAGGCTGGATAACGCAAAAACTTCAGTATCACAGTCTCAGTTTGCATCATTATATTCTTAGCAGTTTATTTAGCCAAAGTCAAAACTGTCAAAACATTATGTTAACTGTATTTTACAGGAACTTCTATTCACAGCAGCACAGCCACAGTATCAATTATATTTACGTTCCAAATGATATATAACTGTACTAAACAGCGTAATTACACTGTTGTAAATAGTATTCTGACATTTATTAGTGCATAGATTGTTTTTTTTTTTTTAAATCCCAGCTTAGTATTATCAAAGTTAACAGTACATAATTAATTTGTGGAATTTTACTCCAGGAGTGTTGATTTGTTGATTTACATCATTACAATCTAAGCTATTTAACAGTAACATAATGGCTAAAACATGTCAAAATAAATCATAATACACAGCCAGGATGCAGGTCTAGCCCAGGCTTTAGTCTGTGTGTAAAGTGCTAATACACTGGATTGATTGGTGTGTATAAATATTTGATTTTTTACGTGATTGCACTCCTCAGCTAAAATGTTTAAAACATTTTAAATGCAATTGCAGTTTTATGGAGATAATATTTGCACAAAGGTAATAGGCCTGTCTGGCTTAGCAAACTCCAGAGTTTTTGTCATCCTTCAAATTCTCAAATAATGTAAACCAATTCCTTTTTTTTTTTGTCTACAATTTGACAGTTTGCCAAAGTTTTTGTGACTAAAATTCAGTCTATTTACAGTGTAACCTTCTGTTCTCTTTCTTATTGCAACTGTTTTATAAAATTGGTGGAAAAAATCTAAAGTGCAGATCAGTATGGAAAAAAAAAATTTTAATTCTTAAATTCTCTTAGCTAAAGATTTCTCTCATGAATCCCAAGTACACAGATCTTATTTCACACTACAACTTTAATAAATTCAGTATAGCTTAGCAGCTAAGCAGCTAATGCTCCTGCTTGCATGTATGTTCAGAAAATTGATAAACATTTCACTATGATGGGTCGTAACAGTTTGTCTTCGTTATGACATTTAGTTGTCACATATTACATTTACATTTATGTCATTTTAGCAGACACCCTTATCCAGAGCGACTTACAATTACTACAGTTTTACAATTCAAGCAATTGTGGGTTAAGTGCCATACTTAGGGACCTAACTGTGGCAGAGGTGGGATTTGATAGTCCAGTACCTTAACCACTAGGCCACCACAGTCCCACACCATATTATCCCTACATGCTGGTCAGTGTTGCATGGACTCTATCACCCATCCATGGAGAACACAGAATGCAGGTTCCTTTCTTTCAGACATAGCAAATCAAATATCTGTATGTGATGCCTGAAAACGCTGCAAACGCCAATATTGGGTACATCCGATGTTTCAGTTTGACTCACTGTTTGGGATACTAGTCCTGCAATTAAACACACTTCAGGGAGTTTGTAGACCCAGAGCAGTGACTTGCAGTGTGTTTGAAACATTAAGTTCACACTAATATAATATAATATAATATAATATAATATAATATAATATAATATAATATAATATAATATAAATATAAGGCTGTTACTATGAATAAACATCCACATCAAATATGAAATACATTAACTTTTATGTTTATCTGTCAACGATCCAATCAAATAACCTGCCTGAAAAAAAACTCAAAAAGTACTGGATGCTGAGACATAAATACAATGAACTTGGTTGTTGCTATGCCAACACCTGAAGTGATGGTCAGTAAGTTTTTTTCACTGCCAAAGTAAGCAGAAATGGAGCAGAGAGCGAATAAAATAACATTGCATTTTCATCCAAAATATTGTGTTTGGTGTGAAAGATACTGTCATTATACATGAGCTCTAATTAATTTACTGTCGTCCTGTAACACAACAGATTAATACCAATCCCAGCTTATGTACACATATGTCACAATATATTAATTGACTAAAGTCAATAAATTGTGACTATACAGGTGGATGATATTTTCACATTATGTGACACATGAGAAAAGAAACCTAGAGTAAGCTTACTTATCCATTACTTCTTTGCCACCCAGGTGCAGGGTTTAAAACAGAGAATACATGCTGATATTTTATTACTGACATAAGATATATTTTTAGAAAGTGTTTGGATATGTTTCCAATGTGAGCCACTATATAAACACTTTTAATGGACTACACTTTTGAAAAGTGGTGGGGACAAATTCCGGCTTTGGTCATCATCTCCTGAGTAAATTACACCTATGCAATCCAGCATGGATAATAGGTTTCTATTTAAAATGTATCATCATTTTAAGTTCTAAGGATAGCAAAGCGCAAGTTTAATTGTGGTCCAGAGGCCTCTCATCACCGCCTCTTTTGCTGTCTTTACTTCTCTAAACAATGGCATGTACCTTGTCTTGATCTCAGAACAGACTGTTATTCCATGTCTGTTGAACACGTGAAGTGTTGTTTACACCTTGTATCCACTTCTTCAACATTTGGAGATTCCCGAGCTGGCCGTCCACCCACTAAAGTGTATCGATATACATCCACTTACTCTTTTCCCTACAGTTTGTAAATAAAGACAAGACTTATGGATATAACGTCTCCTTTCATTTCTCATACACATGTTCCATCATTAGTCAGTGCAGCTTGAGGCAGCCTGGGGACTAAGGCTGCATGAAATATGAACTCTGAAAACACCTACAGGTGGGGACCAGTGTAACGAGCGGAGGGGATGTTTTCACAACTGGTGTGAATCTGGTCTCGCACTGGAAGATTTATTATGCAATGCAGTTGTTTTTAGAATAACAAGTTGCTTCCATGGAACTCAAGAGCCAACTCAGTAAACAGGGCACAGCACTCATGATAAAAGTCATGCAAGATACCGTCTCTGGATGAGTAATATCTGCAAAATCAAACTGAACTCTGATTTATTAACACATGCAGCATGGAAGGATGTCCAACATAACACGGAGATCAATCAGTATACCAGCTGTTATAAGCACTGGTTTAGCTATATTAATGTGGACACAAATCACTCTTTATCAAAAGTTTCTCATGCTCTATGGTGTTAAAGTATGTCCTCTACAGGCAGCACAACAAGTTGTTTCTATATCAAGTCCGGTTTTGATTACTGGAAACCATAATTTGGGAGAAAGTTTCCAATAATGTGTCAGCAGAATATGAAGATCTTGCCAATCATTTTTATGTGTAAGTGTCTAAATCTGGGGGTAAATTATGGGCTTTACTGGTAGGAACACAGTCATTTCAGCAGTGGTTGAATTATTCATGTCACAGTGCATTACAAATGCATTTTACTCTTTTTGACCCCATATGTTGGAGAAAATGGACAGTTTAGGGAGTAATTGGAACAAGTTGTATTGAAAGGTAAGTATTGTTCTGTGATTGCAATTTTCTTTATTCAAAGTTACAATGTTTTAAGATGATTCCAGGTAATTTTCTTTCTTTCTCTCTCTCATTACAAATGACAGCATACAGTAACATTTTTGCCCAACTTTTCTTTTAATGGACACTTCTTACATATTATTGGACATTAAATACAGTTGAATCCGGTTAATTGGACCACCGGTTAATGGGACCTTATTTGGACTAAATCCTAAAGTACCGAAACAAATCCTATTATATACGTGTAATGTTATTCGCTTATTTGGACCAAAATTCCGCTTAA